>PVIH01021344.1:0-29980 GCA_004025045.1 Sigmodon hispidus | reverse complement strand
AGGGGAAAGAACTGGATTTGGCCAGAGGTGGAGACTGACCTAAGCATTAATGGGTCAGTGGGACCATAGGACTGTATGCTCCCTGCCCAGGGAGGGGATGGGGAGTTGCAGAGGAAAAAAAAAAAAAAGTGACCAGATGTGTTGGGAGGGGGAGGAGACCTTGAATAAGGATATACAGGGATGGAAAAAAAAAAAAAAAGTCAGAGGGAAAGATGAACACAAAGAAAATATAGGTGTAGCAATCTTATTTGTATGTCTACCCTTGATAAGCCATGCTTATCATTCTTATCCTCTATATAGTTAGTGTTAACTCTTCCACATTTTAAATTCTTTTTACTGTGTTTTTTTTTAATAAATACAAAATTAAAGAAAAAAAAAACAAAAAAACAAAAAAACAAAAGCATCCCAGTTTCAGGAGGTCTTCAATTATTAACTGTTGCTTTCAGTATCTGTGCTACTGGTTTTATATTTAGGAAGTGGTCTCCTGTGCCAGTGCATTCAAGGTTATTACCCACTTTCTCTTCTGTCAGATTCAGTATAACTAGATTTATGTTGAGGTCTTCAATCCACTTAGATAAGTTTTGTGCAGGGTGATAGAAATGGATTGATTTGCATGCCACCAACCAATTACGGCAGCTCCATATGTTGAGGATATTTTTTTTTCCATTTTATATTATTGGTTTCTTTGTCCAAATTCAGGTGGCTCACATTTGTGTGACTTAATGTCAAGGTCTTCAATTCAATTCCATTGATCCACATACCTGTTTATATGTCAATACCAGGCTGTTTTTATTACTATAGCTCTATAATAGTAGAGCTTTAAGTCAGAGGTACTAATGGATGACACCAGAAGTTCATTAATTATACAGAATTAATTTGGTTATCCTGGGTCTTTTGCTTTTCTATATGAAGTTGATTATTGTTCTTTTTTGTTCTCTAAAGTAATGTGTATAGATCTTGATAGGGATTGCTTTGAATCTAAAGATTACTTTTAGTAAAATTGTATGTTGATATTAACTGTCGAATATCATTGGAGATCTTTCCACTTCATGATAACTACTTCCATTTCTTTCAGAGGGAATGTTGTAAAGCATTTTCTATAAGTTTACAATCATCATGATACCCAAACTACAAAAAAGACTCAACAAAGAAAGAGAGCTACAGACCAATCTCCCTCATTAACATTGAGGCAAAAAATACTCAATAAAATAGTGCCAATCAGAATCCAATCACACATCAAAAAATCATCTATGATGATTATATAGGCTTTATTCCAGAGATGTATGGATAGTTAAACATAAGAAAATCTGTCAATGTAATTGGCCATATACAATCTGAAAAACAAAACAGGAACAAAACAGAAAACAAAAGCAATCATCTCATTAAAGGCTGAAAAAGACTTTGACAAAATCCAACACCTCTTCCTAATAAAGGTCATGGAGAGATCATGGATACAAGAAACATGCCTACACATAATAAAGACAATATACAGCAAGCCAAAAGCCATTATGTTTAGCCATTAAACTAAATGGAGAGAAATTCTGGAATTCCACTAAAATTAGAAATGAGACAAAGCTGTCCACTTTTTCCACATCTTTTCAATATAGTACTCAAGCAATAAGAGAACAAAAGGAGTTTAAGGGGATACAAACCGAAAATAAATAATTCAAGTTTTGATATTTAAAGGTGATGCAATACTATTAATATGTGACTCCAAAACTTCTACCAGGGAACTCCTACAGCTGATAAACACCTTGAGCAATGAGGCAGGATATAAGATTAACTAAAAAAAAAATTAATAGCCTTGCTATATTCAAATGATAAAAGGGCTAAAATAGAAATCATGGAAACATCAACCTTTACAATAGACACAAATAACATAAAATGTCTTTGAGTAACTCTAACCAAGCAAGTAAAAGATCTGTATGACTAGATTTTATTTCTAAGCCGTAGTCACCAATGTGCTATATCCAGCCTGTGCCTCATGGTTACATTCAAAACTTCCTTTTCTGATTATTTTTCTAGTTGTCTTATCTTTTATTTTTACCAATTTAGCAAAAGTAGTTGTGTGGTGATTATAATCTAAGACATAAATCTTGCCTGATGATCAGAGGACAGAGCCAGCAACAGAGGTAACCATTGTGGTGGCATAAATTTTAATCTTTGCACTCAGGAGGCAGAGATCTGTCTGAATGTCTATGTTCATGACCAGCCCAGGCAATATGTGATTAATCTTGTCTAAGAGAGATATTTGTGATGGCTCAGTCCTTTAACCCCAGCACTTGGGATCACATACCTTTAATCCAAGAATTAGGAAAGTTGAGCAGCCTTCACAACACTTAAAATCCTAACACTATAGGGAGGCAGCTTCCAGCTCAGTTCCTGTTTGCAACCAAGATGTGTAATAGTGTTAGCAACAGTGTTATAAACTAGTTCAGGTCTGTAAATAAAGGCATTGGGAAGAATGTATAATATAAGATAGCATCTGGATCCATTCAGAACAAAACTTATATAAAGGTACACAATACCTGACATTACAAGTTTTGTTTATTAACACATGGCTTTCAGGGGTGGCCTTGTCCAAACTCACGTCCTATATGTCTTTTATGTTATACATTTTTAATTGGCTTTTAAAGTGATATTTGGACACATGGCTCAGTAGTTAAGATCTCGTGCTGTTCTTCAGTGGATACATATTTGGGTTCACAAATAACTATAAATCCATTCCAAAGGATGTTATGGCCTTTTAAACTGCAACAGAAATCCCCATCCATGTGGTATACAAACAGACTCGAAATTAAATATACCAAATCTAAAGCTCATTAATTAATAGTTTTCCAAGAGCTTTTAATATGTCCTTCCTGTTGTTAACAGTTCTTTCTTGTCCCTGCTCCATGCTTCATCTCCACAACCCACTAAACATTTCAACCTTCATTTCTGCCTCCAATATTCTCTCTATCTATTTTCATCTCACATAATTCAACTACCACACAGAGACACTTGTACACACACACACACACACACACACACACACACACACACACACTCACACTATGATATCCTCTACTCCTGTTGCTTCTGTTTAGTTTCTGTCTTCTATTAGTTCCAAAGGCATACAGGTATGGAAAGACCAAGGTTTAAGAGAGATTATACAGTGCTTTATCTTTCTGTATGTATTTTTCCTCTGTTTGTATAATTTTATTCCAGTACTATTCATTGATCTGTGAAGGTTTTCATTTTATAATTTTACATTTTCTAAATGGAAATCTTATGATTACATTTGTTTTTATTTTTTAAGCTTTGAATATAATTCCAATGTGGATAGGTAGTACATTTTTCATTACCCATTCATTAGCTGATAAACGTCTAGGTTGTTACTGTCTCCTGGGTATTGTAAATAGAGCATCAGTAACATTATGAGCAAATATATCTGTAGTAGAATGTAGAGCAATTTGTGTACATGCCAAGGAAATGTTTAGTTAAGACAGAATCAACTCACTTTTAAAAGATGGTCTCATGGATAAGGCATACAATTTTTGGAACAAAGTGTGAATGCTAAAGCAAATGTCTAACACAAAAGGTGTCTTTGTAAAAAATAAAAAAAAAGTATTAATCAGGTGTAATATTCTCCATTTGTTCGCATATTCATATGGAAACTAGCAATCACATTTACAAGTCTGCTGGTTATCACTGTACATCCTACTCTATCGGAATTGCTTCATTTTTCATTACTTTTTCAAATAATAATATAACACATCAACATAGATTCTTTCTTAAAATTCAATGAAACAGTAGCTACAGAAAATTGATTTTATGAGCTAAGCATTTGGTTATATAAACAAAAATTACCATTTATATGAAATTTTGTTATAGAAACAAAGAAGCTAGGTGGCACTGAAAAATCTATGCTCTTTCATGTGCCTTGTTTATTTATTTTTTCTATGAGTAATATTAAAAATATTGTATAATGCACTCACAATCATAATGAAATATTATTTGTCTTCAAAACAAATGATGAAGAGAAGAATAATGGACAATTATGTCAACTCAGTGAATTCCCTGTTGACATATTAAAAAGCCCACTGACTATACTAAATAGAGAACACTAAAGTATTAACACTAAGAATTACCAATACTTGTGTTTGAATTTGATAATTGCAGCAGTCTAACTAGACTTTCTAAATTTCAGTAATGTTTTTATAATATTATATGAGACTCCCTTCAAGGAAGTTTCATTTTAATAATGATACATTGAAAAATTATATTGTTTTCATATATTCATTTGCATTGACTTTTCCTTATAAATTTATGAAACTACAAATAAATTTGTAGGTTCATATGAACAGACATAGTTACAAATACAAGAGTAGCAGTTAGTTAAAATATGTGTGCACATATGTGTATACATACATGCATGTTAAACACTTTAGAGCATAAGAAAAGAATGCTAGTTTGTGGTGATATATTGGGTATTTAATAAAGTTTATCTGGAAATCAGAAGGCAGAGCCAAATCACATTTAACTATGAAGGTCAGGGAATGATGATGCATGCCTTTTACACCAGCACTCAGGAGGCAGAGATCTAAGCTAAGTGAGCTAAGTCCTACTAGGGACAAGCAGTGGTGGCACACACCTTTAATCTTAACACTAGGAAAGTTGAAGGAGGAAGTGAGATATCTGGCCAACAAAAGAGCAGGAGGAGGTCAGTGCTTTTCCTATGTCTCCTTTCCCTTTTTGGCTGAGGACTCAAAGACATTATGGTTGAGGATTCCTGAGGAGTGGCTAGGTGAGAAAATGCTGTGACTCTATTTATTTACTTATTTATTTATTTTAAAATTTTTTCTTATATCTATCTCTGGGCTTTTATTATAAGATCAAGTAGAATTTGTGCAAAACTAGTTAGCATCCCTTTTTTTCCCTCCCATTCATGTTCTTAATTACAGGGGGCATTAGTCCATGCTAAATGTTTGAAAGTTTAAGAAAATTCTGAAGGCTGATCTTGAGGGGTCATGAGGGGGAAGGGAGTTAAAACAAGGGGATGCATAAAAAATATACTGTATTCTACAAAAATAAATTTAAAACAAGAAATAGAAACTTCTGGATACAAGAAAGAAAACTCCATTTTACTATGTGTGTATAGTTGATATCTCAAAGTATAAATGGAGCAGTAAAGGAGTACATATGATGCAGCCTCTAAGTGGCAATGGACTCAACATTCTCAGGAATCCCTCTTGGCTTCTTTATATATATATATAAAACTCTTTAATGGATAATCCAGGCCTTATAGATAGAATACTTTTTTATAAAATATGCTACTTTATTTTTTTTACTATTATGAATAAAGAAGTCACATTTTTCTATCCTTGTATATCCTTATTCAAAGTCCTTTCCCCATCCCACCATATCAAGTCATTCTCTCTTCTCCACAACTCCCCATTCCCCCCATGGGCAGGTGGTCCCAAAGTCCCACAGTCCCAATATTGCTTAGTTCAGCCTCCACTCCTGGCAAATCCAGTTTTCTTTGCCCAACATCAAGACTGAGTTAGATGTTCCTCTAGTCGAAGTGGGATCCAAAGAGTCAGTCTAAGGTGTTTCTGATCCCAAGCTGTTCAGTGGTTGTGGTTTGCAGCTTGGACATGCTTTGCTTTTGTTGTTGCTGTTGTTTCTTTATTTATTTATTTGTTTAGAATCCACTAATGAGTGAGTACATCCCCTGCTTATCTTTCTGAGATTGTGATACCTCACTCAGGAGGATATTCTCCAAATACATCCATTTGCCTGCAAATATTAGGATATCATTTTTTCTTACTGCTGAGTAGTACTCCATTGCGTAGATGTACCACTGTTTGTTAATCCATTCTTCAGTTGAAGGACATCTAGGTTGTTTCCAGGTTCTTGCTATTACAAATAATGCTGCTATGAACATAGTTGAGCTAATACCTTTGGAGTGTGAATGTGCTTCTTTAGGGTATACACCCAGAAGTGGTATTGCTGGGTCCTTGGGAAGATTGATTCTCAATTTTCTGAGAAACCGCCATACTGAATTCCAAAGTGGCTGAAAAGCTTACACTCCCACCAATAATGGAGTAGTGTTCCCCTTGATCCTTATCCTCTCCAGCATAGGCTGTCATCTGTGCCTTTTATCTTAGCCAATCTAACAGGTGTTAGGTGGTATCTCAAAGTTGTTTTGATTTGCATTTCTCTGATGGCTAAAGATGATGATCACTTTTTCAGGTGCCTTTCAGCCATTTGTAATTCCTCTGCTGAGAATTCCCTTTTTAGATCTGAACCCCATTTTTTGATTGGGTTATTCAAGGTTTTGGGCTCTAGATTCTTGAGCTCTTTATATCTCTTAGAGATCAGTCCTCTATCACTTGTAGGGTTGTTGAAAATCTTTTCCCATTCTGTAGGCTGTCGTTTTGTCCTATTGACAGTGTCCTTGGCTTTACAGAAGCTTCCTAACCTCAGGAGATCCCACTTATTGATTGTTGGTCTTAGTGTCTGTGCCACTGGTGTTTAGGAAGTGGTGGCCTGTGCCAATTTGAAGAAGTGTATTTCCCACTTTCTTTTCTATCAAGTTCAAAGTGGCTGGGTTTATGTTGAGGTCATGGATACACTTGGATTTGAGTTTTGTGCAGAGTGACAAGCTTGGCTTCTTTTCTTTTTACGAAACCACACACCTGAGCACAAATACCTGTATCCTTTCTTTATTATTACCCCAAATGGGGTTTGTATTTCTATTGGACAAACTATTTATCTTGCTCAAGAAAGATTTATTGGAAGAGAAAATAGTTTTATTCTTTAAAGTCATCCTATACAGTAGGAACAATTAATGTTTAAATATCATTTTATAGCCTTTTTTATTTATTTACAATAGAGAGACTACTATGGCATATATTTTCTTTTTTTAGTTGATATAAAGATACAATGAGATAATATTTTTAAAATAAAATACCTAGCACATAGACTAAAGTTTTACATCTCCAGAGTTCAGCCAAAAAAATACAATCACACATATACAATCATACACAGACACACACACAAACACACACACACTAAAGCAGATAGGCAATAGCAATATACTTTAAACACAATTCCTCTGAGTATAAATAAATTCTCTTATTTTGATGAAAATGGACTGAAAAGAAGAATACACAATGTGAGAAAGAGGAATACACCGTGTGATAAGCAAAATATTTTCTTCAAATTTAAAGAAATATTGATAAAATAAATTATGCTGAATGACATGCAAAGGATTTGAAGGATGCAAAAGTATTTTTCAAAGTGTTGTGTGTATAAAAAACTGGCCAGTGGCAAAAGTGACTGACATGACATCCATGGGCCTGAGTTAAATAGTCAGATCTCTGACAGCAGGAGAGAAGCAGCTCCTGGAATCTGTTTTCAGAAATCTACAGTTCTACAGCCTGTATAGAAACATAGAGAAAAATGTAAATATTTTAAAAAACAATTTATATCTTTCTTATCTTCCCATTTTATTCAAATGCTATTTTTAAAATAACTATACAAATAGAAATAATATCAAAAGATTTAATCTAAAAGCTATTTACAATTCAAAATAATTTCTCTGCCTGAATCTTTCACCTTCAACATTTTTTTTTTACTTTTCTTATTATATTTTAAATTTATTTTGTATGCATGTGGTGTGTGTGTGTGTGTGTGTGTGTGTGTGTGTGTGTGTGTTCATACCAAAGCACATTTGTGGAGGTCCCAGAACATTTTGATGGAGTCAGTATATTTCTTTAACAACATAGGTCCCTAAGATTCCTCTCAGAATATCAGCCTGCCAATAAGTGTCTGAATGCATTGAGAATCCTTACTAGCCTTAACAGCTTGTTTTAAAAATTTGAAATAAAAATTAAAATAGTATTTAAATAGAGACAGAATACTACATTTAAGTAATGGCAGCTCAGTTGTATAGTCACTAAATTCTTCTAGAAATAAAATGAAGAAAATGCATTAAATAATTTTTTGTCCACATGCAGAGATTGCATAAATAAGCTTATATTCACAACATTATATAATTATGCATTTGTAGTAGTACGAATGAGACTCATAGACAATTATCGGGGGAAGGCTGAAATATCAGAGAGAGTAAGCACTACAGTTAACTCTCACCCAGATGTCTTGCAACTTCCTCAACCTTCCTCCTTATTGCTTCTGTCAGTTGTTTCTGTTCTCTCTAGGTTTCTACCAGCCCTTATATAACCTATCACATCCAGGTTAGGATTGAAGGCCTGTAGCCTTGAACTCACAAAACAGATGAAGTTCAGTCTCTGGAGTTGTGGGATCAAGGGTGGAGGCCACCACTCCTGGCTTTCCCTGTGCTGGGGTTAAAGGTGTGTGACTGACTCAGCTGTTTATCTTTGTATTCAAGGTTTAAGAATTTCCTAAGCTGTCTGCCTAGAATTTGACTGTGTGCTCTCACCTCAATATTCAGGTTTTATTGAATATATAATATATATCCACATGCATTAAAACTTTAGAAGAATAGCTGGAAATAGCTACTTTGTGATATTGTGATCACATTCTGACAATGAAATGTACTTGGAGTGAGAGGGCAGAGCTAGCCACTGACTGACCTAATTAACCATAGAAGTCTTGAAGGACTAAGGAGATAGAGAAGACACATAGTAATAAAGCAGGGTTAAGAGAGGATCTCAGTCATTTTGGACTGAGGAACAGAAGAGAGAGAAGGTGATTTCTTTGCATCTCTGATTACTCAGATTCATACCCCTATACCCGATTCCCTGTTTCTTACTTGCACAGAATAATTAGACATAGCAAACATTCAATACATATCACTTACTGTTCATAATGTTATTATTTTCAGATTTCAAATACACTTACTCTTGATGCTACTCTTATTCAATATGCTTTTAACAAAGAACTACTATATGGAATAAATCAATTCATATGCTTAGGTCTGTGAATTTTATTTATTTAAGATCAAAATTTCTATCTGAGCAAGCATGTATTAATTCATCTTTAGTCCTTTCTTCTGTCATCTAAAATGCTATTGAGAGCTTTGTCTTTGAAAAGCTCATTTCTTCATCTAAATGCCTAAAAATGTAAGCATAAATTTAAATATTTACAATCACAAGGTTTACAGGTTTAGAGTATATCAAACAGCATAAAATAGTATTTACAGTGTGATTTAGCTTTGAAACTGTTTTTTTCAACAGATTCCTTTTGTTACTATAGACTATATATCAATCATACAATGGAAAATGCTTCATATTTATATTCCTCGTATAACTGAAACAAAAAATGAAGAAATATTTCTCATATATTTAATGGTGATAGTTTTTTTTATTTGAATGTTCACTAAAAATTCATTTCTCCTTATTTTCAAGGCTTCTGATACATATTTGTAAATAAGCCAAAATTTTAAATTGAGTAACAAAAGTTTAAGTCATATTGTCAAGAGATTGAAGAGATATGATAATTGGAAACAATGAGTTTATAGATGATAAACATTCTATTGCCCAACAGTTTCTTATGCCAACTTGCATGAAATTACCTGTATTTTGTTAACACTTGTCCCACATTTTATATTAGACACATTCTTGATTGTAAAAGACTTCTGAGCAGTCTTTGTTTATTAACAAGTAATTAGGATTTCATATTTATTAATCATCCCATACACAATTATACATAATAAAGAATCAATAGAATGTAATGAACCACAATCCATTTATTAAAGTGTAACTTTTCCAGTTTTGAACAGAAACATATTCTATTTGTTAAGCCATTTGCATAATTTTCTAAAAGAAATTATAAGAGAAAGTACTTATTATTAGAATGACCGACCTCTAGAAAAAAAACTGAATTTCAATATATCAATGGGACATTCATGCACAAAGATTCATTTCAACTGTTATTTCTAATGTTTTAATTTAAATCAATCACATAAATATATTAGAATTTCATTTAATGGTATCAAATATATTATTGGGTATTACTATTTCAATCTACCAGATTTAAAAGTGATTTCATGAAATTTATTTCTTATATGTATATCTGATATAAATCTTTTATCTAAAAAATAAAAATTAACTTGGAAAATGACTTTCATGTGCAATTAAGTTAATTAAAGTAATAATATCACTGTGCACCCACAAGTATTTTATACATGTCTGTATAAAAATATTTCAGGATTCACTTTGCCAGTGTGAGCATTTTTGCATCAATTTTTTGAATAAAATTCATCAGTAATGCTCTTCATTTGTTGACTGTTTGTGTGGTTTGATTATCAGGGTGACCATGTCCTCATAGAAAGAATTTGCCAATGTTTCCTCTGTTTCTGTTTTGTGGACTAATTTGAGGAGTATTTTTTGAAAGTCTGGTAGAATCTAAATTAAAACTGTCTGGCCCTGGCCGTCTTTTAGTTGGGAGAGTTTTAATGAATGTTTTTATTTCTTTAGGAGTTATAGATATATTCAAATTTTTTTATCTGATCTTGATTTCATTTTAGTAAGTTGAATATATTAATAAATTTATTCATTTCTTTTAAATGTCCAATTTTGTCAAATAAACGTTTTTGCAGTACCATCTTATGAGTCTCTGAATTTCCTTGAGATCTGTTCTTATATCTCCTTTTCCGTTTCTGATTTTGGTAATATGAATATTCTCTCTCTGCTTTTTAGTTAGTTTGGATAATGGTTTATCTGTTTTGTTGATATGATTGTTTTAGCTTTGTCCTCTTGTGGAACTCTTAATAGTGGGAGCAGAGGCTCATTCTGAATGCATAACTGGTTTTCAGGACTCTATTTACCATACCCAGCCTTAATACTCTGGGAGGTGTTTATTCATACTGCAAGTTGACATGCTGTGTTGTTGTTGTTGATAGTTGTGGGAGAACTGTCCTTTCCTGAATGGAAATGGAGGAGGAATGGATTGGGAGACAGGAACAGAAGGCAGGTGTGGGACGGGATTGGGATGAGGAAAGGGAGGGGAAACTGCTGCTTGAATGTGAAATAAATGAATAAATAACAAAATAAAAGTATTTTTATAAATGAAAGGAAAAGTTATGCATTGTCCAGTTATTCATGGATGGCTGAGTTTGGTATTTCTAGAGGGATTATTTTCAATTACTTTCCATGATAACTCCTATAAATGAACGTGAAAGCTAGAAATGGTAGAAGACAAAAGTATGAATATTTGATAATAAAAATATGGCACTTAATTTTCAAACCCAGAAGAGAATAAATGTGGTTAAAACTTTATACTAAATGTATTAGTACTAATAATTTTATCATTTTATAGAAATTTCTGAATGAAATGTTAATAAGAACAAACCAACTTAATAAGCCAAATTTTTGTACTCTATTCATAAATATAACTTTATTTTTATATCAGAAAAATACAAAAACATTTCTTATATTGTTGCTAATTGTTATTTCCAGTTATAATTTCATTAATGCATATCGTAAGTAGAAGTGCAAAACATATGCTTTGAAACATTCTCATCATCCTTGGTACTATACTCTGTAGTATACAGTAGCCTTAATAGTTAATTATTTCTTTAAAACACTAATTAAATATTTCTGACAATACTCTTAGTTACTACATATTTAATTATATTAAATGCAGCTTAAAATATTCAGTCAATGTCACACTTGAGTTGTGTTAAAGTTATTTGAATAACTGTGATTTATATGGATTATTGATTCTTGTTATACAAGTTTATTTAATAATACTAGTAAAACATTTATAATATGTTCTAAAATATACCTATTTTATTTATTGAATATGTAATTTTAATATTTCAATATCTAGAATATTTTAAATATTTCATTAACACCAAAATACACAGGTGAGATGTTTACTACATTTTACTTAATCAGAAATGGAATATATTATGCATTTGGTAGAAAAATTATATTTTTACCCATTGGTCTAAACAAAACATGTTAAAATGTAAAGCTTTTCTTCTAAGTGTATCAATAAAAAGTTATGCTGATGTAATAATCTTTATATTATTATTACACTTTATTTCTCTCTTCTTATCTCTCTGTGTCTGTGTATGTGTTTTGTGTGTGTGTGTGTAGGAATATAAGCATCACAATATACATATAAAGATAAGAGGAAATCATGAATCAATTATCTCTTTTTAATAGTTATTGTTTCCGTCCTGGGCATTGAACTCAGGACACCAGATTTGCTGGCATTATATACAGGAAAACAGGAGGGCTTGCTTTTGCCTGTTAAGCCATCTTGTTATCCTGTAATAATGCTCTAAAAAGACAAGTTGTACATAAATATGCAGGTATAAAACTGTGGCAGTGTTTACCAAAATTGAATTTATATGATTTGAAACATTGTGAAGTAAAAAAATAAATTCATCTTTAAATATATTCGGAGGCAAAGAAATAAGGTTTTAAGTACGTGGGCAGAGTTTGGAATAGACAGTGCAGAGAAATTGTTGTAAATGTATCACTAGAATGATAAATTAGGCAGCATAGATGTTTGTAATCGACGAGGTATGGACAGCAAAGAAATAAATTGCGAAGTTACAAGCAATAATTTTGGAAGAGCTGTTTTAACATGGCAGTCTGAATTTTTTTTGATAAAGTGATTTGAATGTGTAATCCTCAATGTATCAGAGGTATTTAAAGCAATGAGAGTATTTGACACTTTTGAAGAACAACTGAAATGAGAAGAGAAGCTTATGCCCATGTAATAGGTAGTGGAGAAGGGATGACACTGGGGAGAGACTGGGTTGAAGAACTTGACAGTAGTTCGTGGAGTAGGGAAGTCATCATATTGTTATGTATTCTAGAAAAGCCAAAGGCTATATGTTTTAATATTCTCTGTCTTTGCTTGATCAAGTGACCTAACTCTATGCAGGTGGCACGCTGTCTTAATAATGTAGCTTTCATATTTCATCTTTGTAATGTCCAAGAAAAAGGGCAGTGTGGTTTTTTTATGATTCTTTTTATTATTAAAATTGCTTATTTATAGTGATTCTTTAGATAGTTCATACAAACTTTATGAATTTGGCCTTTCCTTTTGTTTAGGATCTCCCTGGGAAAAGGAAATAGAATAGACTCTGATTATAGACTGGGGGCTGGTTGGGATGGAAACAGAAGGGATCAGGTGGTTTGGAGAGAAAGTCCTGGGGAGGGACAACTGGGATTCCAGGCATTTCAGCAGTGTGGGGGTGGGTGGGAAGTGGGGGTGGTGTAGAAACCTAATGCAATAGAAACTCTACGAGTGTGGCCCTAGCAGATATGGAGGGTGAACTGGCCATCTTCTGTAATCAGGCAAGGCTTCTAGATTAGGTCTGGGACATCAGTCAAGTCACAATACTTTCTTGCCTGCAAGATGAGCTGGGACGTTGTTGGCACAGAACTTGTGAGAGTAGCAAACCTAATGAGTAGACCAACTTGAGGCCAATGTCACAAGAGGCAGTCCACATCTGACATTGCCTAGATGACCAGGAACTGAAGGATGGAGAGTCCTGGGACCTAGGATAGTAACAAATAGACAAAAAAAGTCAATAAAATTATTCCTGCTGATATGTTGTTATATACACAGATAGGTACCTTGTCCAATCATCATCAGAGAATCTTGTTCTGGCAGCTTATGGGAGGAAGTGCAGAGACCCACAGACAAACATTAGGTGAAAACAAAGTCCAAACTGGAAGTCTTTATTTTTTTTCAAGGACAATAATATGTATTTATTATTTTGTTAATCACAACAGCAAGCTGCTATTACAATATCATAGGTTTACATGTTCATAGATTTTATTTTTTTCAAACAGTATTATCTGTACCTTTTATTTTATTTTTTTCCTTTTATTTCTTTTTTATTATGAATAAAGAAGTCACATTTTCTGTCCCTGTATATTCTTAATCAAGGTCCCTTCACCCTCCCACCACATCAGGTCATTCTTTCTTCTCCACATCTCTCCATCCCCCTCCATGAGCAGGGGATCCCAAGGTCCCAAGGTCCCAATATTGCTTAGTTCAGCCTCCACTCATGGCAAATCCACTTACCTCCCACCAACATCAGGACTGAGTCAGGTGTTCCTCTAGGTGGAGTGGGATCCAAGGGGTCAGTCCAAGGTGTTTCTGATCCCAAGCTGTTCAGTAGTTGTAGTTTGCAGCTTGGCCATGCTTTGTTTTTTGTCTTTATTAAGTTCAAACCCCAAGGAAAAACTGTGGAAGCGGGGGGGGGCACTAGATGAACACATCTCATAGAGTCAATGACGCTCAAAAACGCTCTGAGAGTGAAGCAGCAGTTATACATTCTACATGGATCTGCGATGGGTACTCTGCAAATATATTACAGTTGTCTTGGCATTTTTGTGTGAATCTTAACAGTAGGAATGGGAGTGCTTCTGATTCTTTTGACTTCTCTAGGAATCTTTTTCATCCTACTGGGTTTTCTCACCCAGCCTTGGTATTAGGATTTGTGCCTAGTCTTATTGTATCTTGTTATGTAATGTTTACTTGATACCTCTGTTCTTTTTTGATGTGACATGGAAGAAGGGTGGATCTCGAGGAGAAAGAAGGTGAAAGAAGGGACATAGATGAGTAGAGGGAGTTGGCTTTTACTATATATGAGAAGAAAATAATAAATACAGACAAGAAAGAAAAGTGAAATTACAAAATTTGCAGGAAATATGAGTAATTGAGGAATACTGTATTAAGTGAGGTAATCCTGCCTCAGAAAGACAAACACTGAAATTTCTCTCTCATCTGATGCTCCCAGCTTCTAATGTTATATATGTGTACTTTTATGAAGTGAGTAAGGAAAGAGGCCAGACAACTAGGAAAAGACCCATGATGAGAGATAAAGGAGCTTCGTGGGACATGGGTAAGTTTGAAGTAAAACAAGGCTTATGATGTAATGTTAGAGGGAAATACTGGGGATGGAAGGCCACAATGAAGAAAGAGTAGAAGAACAGAAAGTCAGTCAGAGGGCCCAACCAAACTTAGCACATATGATGATGCTACATTGTATGCTAATTTACATTTTAAATTAAGGAAAAATAAATATGAAACATAAAGAAAAAATCAATCAGTTGCTCCTTTGGTTATGATTGTACTAAATCTATTGAAACTATAGAATGTTAATTATAGTGTGTATATGGTAGTATTGTCTGTTTCCATACATACATACATACATACATACATATATTTATAATTATTTTGCTTTCTCATTCCTTAATTGGTATTATAAAATTTTGTTAAAATATTAAAAAAATCATATGCTTGTTTGAATGTATCATTGAGTATTTAATTGAGGAAAATATTATTTATGAGATTGTCAAATTCTGTTTCATATATTAAGTGATATTTATTGTATGTATAGATATAGACATATATATATTAATTTGTAGAATCACAGATGTGTTCTTTTTGTAGTATCTTATTTTGTCTTTGATTTGCTATGAGGGCAATGGTAGATAATAAAATATTTTGGCTGAATGCCTTTCTTTTCAATTTTTGAGGGAAAATATAAAAAATAAAATCAGTTTTGTGCAATACACAAATAAAGATATTTAGTATGAGGTTGCCATTGTTTAAATGATCTTAGATTCAATTCCTGTTGTAGCTAGTTTTAACTTTTAGCCTGTAATGCTCTAAAACTATCTGAAAAAAGAATATCAATAAGTGTTTGTTTACACTGGTTGTCCTTGGGACAACCTCAAGGAAGTTATGGACTGTTACCAGGACTCATGAGATCTGTAGACTCCTTTTCCTACTAAGTCACTTTGTCAAGGCATTTCGCAGCAACAGAAATGAGTCTAGGGCATAGATATTTTTCTGGAGTTGGTTTGCTGCTATGCTAAATATGACATTGTGGCCTTTATACTTTTGAACCATTTTGTGGAAAAGTTAGAAACGTTGAAGGTAGAAAACATTAAGATAGAAAAGCCATCTGTTGAATGTCAGTGACAGAGCTTAATAAAACCTTCTAATGGGGGCTTCTAGTATTAGAACACTCAGATAAATACACATAGTTGAAGCCAGGCTTATAAAGTTTGATAAAAACCTGAGACTAACAAGAACAAAGGTAGAGGGCTACCCACAAAATAGTTTGGCTAAGAATATGTGTGTGCTAACAATATTTGAGTTCAAGAAGTAGTTGTGATTATTAAATCAAACAACACTGTTCCAGGCAACCATCCTCTGCTTTATTAGGGAAGTAGGAATGTTCTTCTTAAGACTCAGTGCATAGAAACCAATATACCGATAATCCAAGTAGCACAGACATACATAGGCAAATTCCATCATCAGAGACAGACTGAACAATGAAAATTCTGATGAGAACCAGAATCCATGTGAAAAAGATAGAGCTTCTTTTTATATCTTTTTAGGCAAAAGGATATATGTACATAGAGAAAACCTGCAGGTTCTCTGGTTTCTAGCCTGGAGGTGAAGAAGAGGTCAAAAACAGTTTTTGGCACCTCTTTGATGTAAGCTCACTTGCTAGGTCCTCACCTGACAAGCCAAGGTGCAGGTAGGTTGGCTAGCTCAAGGATCATTGACAATGTCTCAGTAAGATGCTTGTCAGTATCTGGAGGAAGAAAAGAGTGACTACAAAGCAGCATATAGACTTTCATAATACATTCCTACAGACACTTTATTTTAGGAAAATCAATGGGAAAGATTATAATTCTCTATCCAATATATTTGCATAAAAACAATGTAAGTGTCAGTTTAGATAAAATTGTGGCATTTGGAGCTTGACTTCCTAAATTCAAATTCTAGCCTGATACTTATATGTTATTCAGATTTTAATAAGTGATATAACTTGAATCTCAATTATTCTATCTGAAGAATTAAGATCATACACACACATTTCGATCATTTTACATCTAAGTATCCATATATATATATCCTATAAGACTTTGGAAAACATATAAAGAGTTTAAAAGTGCTGTAATCAGTGCTGGGGAATAGAGAAGATTCAGTAAATGTTAGTAATTCCATTAAGTTACCGCAGTGAATCGCAAGCACATGTAACTAAGACTCATTATTTACTTAAAGTCCTTATGTGGAAACTGCTTTCATTTCAAACAAAACCTCAAAAATAAACATATTTTCTTTGTGTCTCTCCCCTCAATAAGCTGTTTTCTCAAGTAGGTAAATATTGTGTCTGTTGGAACATTTCAAAGATCAGAATTACATGTGTGTTTGTCTTTTATATGAATTACTTTACCTAATTTACCTTAAAGAATATATACGTATTGGTATCCAAAATACACTAAATAAGTGATGAAACATCAATTTAAAATGCTGTCATAAAACATAGCCTTTTTTAGATATCTTCATGTCAGACTCCTACATTAAATTTAACATTAGCATTTACAGAATTTGATTTAGTAACATAAAGAGAACATTAGCCTTCCTTCTGACCATTTTGAGAAATACAAAGGCATTTTCCATCAATTCTATTTTGGTAAGACTAATCAAAGAAGCAAGGGAAAGAAAATAAGAGGTTAGTGAATTCCCCTTCCATCATTCTCTCTAGGAACTCTACTTTTCCACACAGATGACAAAGAGGTGGCCCTTGTTTGGCTTGTTGTGATGATTGCTTTGTGGGCTCTAATGTATAACAGATGGGCTTAACTGTGAGGGATCTGTAATGAGGGTATTCAGGTGACTGGTGGTCATACAGAGGCAGGAGTACTCACAGGAAATGAGTGCCATGTGGGGACATTTGTCAGAATACACAGAATATCCCCTTCTGTGCTGAATCTTTGACCTTACTAATATTTTTGGAACATATAAAAAAAAAGATGGTCATCAATTTTATACAGGAAATATAATTTTGACTGTTTATGAAGAGGCATGTATTTTTTTAAATAGTATAAATGAACTCCAGGAAAAATAAAAGTCACCATTTTAGAGTTTTTATCAAGCCAAAGCCATTTTTACCTACAAAGTTATAAAGTTCAAAATACCATTATTTCTATGAATGGTAGAAAACTATTTTATATGACAAAGAAGAGAGAAATTAGTGGACTACATGAATATCTAATTTCCAGAAGAAGAGAGACAGAAAAATAGCTTGATGACAATAATATTTCAAAAAGATGTCTTAGGATATATTTTGTTTTCTAGATAGATTCATACTTTTTCCTGTTAATATATGAAATATGACTCACAGTGATGGTATATAAGCAAATCACATACTATAGTCAATTAAATTTTTATTACAATAAAATATAGATGAGCAATGTAATCTTCAGTAGAAAATAGTTTAGAAAATAACTGTATATATGAGAACTCAAAATATTAAAATAATTTCAGGCTTGTTTAGTTTATCAAAGATTTATATATAAGAATTATAATAAATCAATATTTTTTATTGCTTTAATCTTTATAAAGATTGCTTTCTCTTTTTCTCATTGCTATTATGATTCATATGATGATGGAAAAGTTAATTTGAACAGTTCCAAAGACTGTTTCCTCAAAGTATTGATGTATAAAAAGTTATTTTTACTAAATGTGTGTGCCATGAACATTCTGATTCCAACTGCTTGTAGAGTACAGTAAGATTTATCAGTGACCTCATTGTGTTTAACTGATACACATTAAACACTATAATTTGGATGAAAAATACCAAACACCAGTCAGCAGGTCAACTATTTTTTGACATTATGGTTGCAAATAGATTAAAATTATTAAGCATGTGACAATCTCATAGGGCCAACAAGTAAATGATCATTAATAATCTAGGATAAAAAATTTTATTTTTAAAAGAGAGAGATACAGAGACAGTCAGTGACAGATGAAGCCTAATAGAGGTCTGTGGAAATCTACAGTTATCTAAGAAAAGAGGCCAGCTGGCACACAGGCTCTGCCAAAGAAGTATGCCTGAATGTCCAAAGAACAGAACACAGTAAAAGGTTGAAACCAAAGCTGCTTACTCTTTAAACTATGGTGGGAATAAAAGAATGAGGACATATTGCACACATTTTTATTTGGTATTACTACGAAAAACCCAGAGCCAGATATTGGGGAAAAGCTAAAACATCAATGAGACAGAGAAACAAACCACAGTCAGTTCTCGTCTAGTCAACTCTTTAGGCAGACTTCAGGAATCCTCCAACCAAATATCTGAGTCATCTCCTGAAAGGGAATGCAGGGAAAGCTGAACTACTCCCTCCTCTTTATCCAACCAGCTATCTCACTTCCTCCTTCATCTTTATTAGTGTTAGAATTAAAGGTGTGTGCCACCGTGGCTTCCCTCTGTTTGACCTCGAACTCACAGAGATCCAGAGGACTTCTGTCTCCTGAGTAGTAGTCAGGGTCACTACTCCTTGACTTTCATTGCTTAGCTCTGTGGGTGGTGCTTCCCTCTGATATTTCAGTCTATTTTTAATAAATATACAATATATCACCACATTGATGTTTGGACTACATAAAAGATGATAACCAATCACATTCAAGATGAGTCAGAATCACCAATAACAATGAAGAGTTCATGATTATTCTTCACATGAGTTACTTTTGGGCAAAGAATAAAAAATATTATTGACATCATACTTTGAAGATTTGAAGGTTTGTCAAAAAAACTTATAAAGACAACTCCCACATGTTGGCTCAAGCCTAGGGCACAGTTCAATAGCGTAAGAAGCTCAAGGTTATGCCTTTCAACTTAGAAACATATCCAAATAGGTATCTAGCTTTGCAATGCTAAAAGAAATTGCATGCATTTGTCTTATTCTTCACAGATAGAATTAATTTTTTCTCAGATTTTAATTCTTGGCCATGAAAAGGTTCTTCACTCAGAGAGAGAAAATCAGAGAGGTGATGATTTGAAGGAAGGAATGGAATGTGTAGGTGGCAATCTCATAAACCAGCAAGTGTGCAATATCAAGGAGTCCAGAGATTCAATAAACAATATATAAAAGGAAATAGAAATTGCCACTGAATTTGAGATTCTTGTTAATTTCCTTCCTGCTACAATTCAAAATAAAGGAATGTGATTAGGTAGCATTAACAACATGTTTATTTCCTAAATGAAACTGTTTTGCCAATATATTGAAATGAATTATGAACTGATCCCCTAACATTTGCTTTATCAATTCTTTTGTCTATAGCAAAAAATGTATTTAAGATGTAGAAATGTAAAAAAGTCCTAATATGCATCATTACCCTCTATACCATCAAGTTTACAGTTTTATGTTAAAAAGCACTAAAGCTAAAACACATTCTAGAGAATAAACCAGTTTTGACAGTGTTCTCTTCTAGAAATAACATGGGACCTTGAACTAAGAATTACTTTTTTCCCAATAGATAGTATAGAAATTATAATTCTGTATTTCCATGAACTCTGAGTAATACTAATCTTCTTCAACTTTTTATATTTATTAATTAATTTGTATTAAATAATTGCTGATGTTATTGAAATTACTATACAAATATAGAACACATACATACTTGAATATATTAAAAATTCTAGTGAGTATAATCAAAAACAAATTTCATTAAAGTTAAATTAAGCATGCAAAAGAAACACTGAAGCAAATTTACATGGAGACCATGCCCTTAGAATATTGATAATTCTATAGATACTCAAACAGCAGCACTATTTTATGAAGAGAGTACTAATTTTCATTAAGTGCTTAAATTTTAATTTTTATTCTGTCTTGTTAATTATAGATAGTGAGAAGCTCCCATATAATACATATATGCAAACATGTGTATTCAAGGCTTTAGCTAGAAAAGAATATGTGATATAATTTGATTTCATTTATTGTGTCCTACTGTTCAGCTACAAAGCCTAGGAAATATATTTTAATAATATATTCTCAGTAGCATCAAAACCAACTGGATTTAAGCCCATGTAAAAGTAAGAATTTTTGTTTGATTCTGTGAACTTTCCCCACTATCTTTCCATTTTTGGGGAGATTATTTATCATAGAGGACAATTTTTCATCTTTCCTAAACAAATATAACTCATAACTATATTCTAAATATGTTTTTCCACAAACAAATGCATATCTCACTTCTCCATTAAGAAGATTTTTAGTGGAGCAGAAGGAGACTGTTATAAAGATGCACAACCATTTAAAATTCAGAGGATAAGTTACCTTTGGGTTCAGAGCCACAGTCAGTAAGTCTATATAATGTAACCTCTACATTTAAGATTCAGGACTGTAATGGAAGAAGTGGTATAATGATTGTAAGAACCAGATGACAGGGATACCTGCGGGTAGATGTACCTTCTAGATGTGAGAAGAAAGAATCACCCAGGAAATCTCAACATTTTGGGTACTTAAACAAGGCATGGTTAATGACATGCACAGATATGCCAACTTAGAGAAACATCATAAGGCCCCAGCAATAGACAAAGCTACATGTAATCAGTAGAGGCAGGGAGAGAAGAATCAGTCTTACTTAGGGACAAAACTGATGTTATTCTTTGCATTTATCAGCTTGGTTAAGAATTTCAAAACTCTTTTACAAGCATTTTCTTATTCATATTCATGAGAATTTCTAAGTAGAGGGGGGGAAATTATGAAATGATGGTATAAAAGGAGTGATGGCAAATATGTAACTGTGTGTAAAACTTTCATATGATCCTCTGGGTGGGATAAACACATCTTGTCCAAAATCCATTTACAGAAATAAAGGGTTATTGACTTTAAAGTTTTCCAGTGTGAAGATAAGTCAGGACACAAACCCAAGATAGAAATCTTGATACAGGAATTGAAATAGAGGTCATGGAGAAATGCTGGTTACTGGCTTGCTTCCCATGATTGCTCAGCCTGCTTGTTTTTGGTGGGGGGCGGGGAGTGAGAACTATTTTTTTTTCTATTTTAAGTATCAACTATATTTTCTTTATTTCCCCCCTTCTACTCCTTCTTCCATACCCCCCCTCACCCCAATCCACTCCTGTGAGAGGGTAATGCCTCCAATAAGGCATCAACAAAATCTAGCATATCAATTTGAGTCAGGACAAAACCACTCTACCCTGCACCATGAGAAGAAGGTATCCCACCATAGGGAATGGGCTCCAAAAATCCAGTTCATGCATCAGGGATAAATCTTGGTTCCACTACCAGGGACCTCACTAAAAGACCATACCTCACAATTGTCACTCACATTCATAGAACCTAGTTCAATCCCATGCAGGCTCCCCAGCAGTGAATCCAGAGGCCCTGAGCTTCTGGTACTTCTCTTAGCTGTCTATGAGTTTCTGCATCATGATCTTGACCCCCTATTGCTCATAATTCCCTCCTCCCTCTCTTTGACTGGACTCCAGTAGCTAGGTGTAGTGCTTGGCTGTGGCTCTCTGCTCCATCCATTATTGGATGAAGAAGGTTCTAGGATGACAATTAGGGTAGTCACCGATATGATTACATAGGAAGGCCAATTCAAGCATCTTCTCCAATTAATGCTTGGAGTCTTACTGGGGTACTCCTTGTACATTCCTTAGAATTTCTCTAGCACCAGGTTTTTCCTTATCCCCATAATGGCCCCCTCTATGAAGACATATTTGTCTTTGCTCTCCCTCACTATCCCTCTTCCAGCTGGAGCATCAGGTTCTCTCATGTTTTCATTTCCCTTCCTCTATCCCTTATTTGTTCCCAAAGAGATCTTGTCTATTTTTCTTTCTTAGGGCTATCCATACATGTCCATTGTAGGGTCCTTATTGTTACCTAGGTAGGAGCATTTGAGGGAGGGTATGAAATCATTCCCATCCTGAGTTGTTCCATATCAATCACTAATCAATAAATATTTTCTATAGGCTTGCCCACATGCAATCTTATAGAGGCATTGACTCAACAGAGATTCCTTTTTCAACTTGATTCTAGTTTGTGTCTACTTGACAAAAAAACTAATCAGAACATTAACCAAGATGAAATCCCATTAAATAGGGCAAAATAATACATAGTAGTCATATTGGTAGGATTTTATCCTATTACAAATTTCAGTTTAATCTCAACTCCAAAAGAATATTTATATATTAATATTGTGTTGATCAGGCCAGGATTAAACTAAATAGGAGAAAACAAAATATTCCAAAACGGAAAGCTGTTTTTATGTTTGATGCAAATAGCAAGTATTGATCCAAGTATGGCAGGGAATGTCTGAATCTTCAACACTAAGCTCGCTGAAGAAAATCATCAATTTATAGCCAAACTGTGACATAGAGATACCCTGCTACAAAAACCAACCACAAAGCCTAAGATGTTTATTTTGTTCTCAGTATATTCTAGTCTTTAACTTTAGACTTCATTTTATGGAAGGTGTCAAGGTGATGCATGGAGATTTATATAACATTAATTAAGTCAGTTATATATCTATTCTCATTTGCTATAAATAACTGTTAATCAAATAAATTATAAATTATGTCACTTTAAAGTCACTTATATAATCCTATCATGAAGCCTTTGATCATATGTTCTTAAAAATTTAAGTTCAGCTCCATATTTTCTCTTGTTTATAATGTACTAAGAAAATTGAATTTGAGTACCATATTTTCAGGACTATTTTATTTTACAGTAAAGCCCAGTTAACCTGAATGCAACCCTGAACTGCCATTGCACATTTCTCAGATGTATATTACTCAATAACAGAAAGCTAAAATGAGATTCTATATAGCCTTGAACATATTTCCCTGTATCAAATGGACTCAGTTTGTAGATTTGTAGATTTTACTGACTTTGTCTGCTATTGCCATCAGGTTGGTGGCTCTTTTCACCTTTATTCACAGCACATAAACACGTACATCATATTGTAAAAGGTGGGCTGCTGGACCAGAAAAAGAATGGAAGATGATGATGCTGGAGAGTCAAAGTGCATTTCAAGAAATACAACTTCTCTGTGGCACATTTTGCCCCAATAAAGATTTCCTTTATTTTATCAAAAGTGCTTACCATAAATGTTCAGTTTATGCCTGCAAATATCTCCATAATTCTTTTACTGTGTCTTTTTGGAGTAATCCAAACTGAGAGGTCTAACTCAGGTGACATTTTCTCCTTTTAAAATGCTAAACCAAAGACTTTATAGAATGACTTCATGCATAAAATTTATGACGTTCCCAAATAATGCTATTTTTATGTTTTACCATCTAAAGTAACAATAATGCTTTTTTCCCTAGTAGATGTTTTGTATATAATTAGAGTAAATTTTCAAATTTAAAAAGAAGGATTCCTGCAGCCTGCCCAGGGATGGTTTGGGGATTTTTGGAGAAGAAAGAATGACCTGATGTGGTGGGAGGGGGAAGGGACCTTGAATGAAGATGTACAAGGTTAGAAAGAGTGACTTCTTTGTTCATAATAATAGTAATAATTAAAAAAGGAAAAAGAAGAGGGATTCCTTAACAATGTACTTTAGTACAAAAATCCAGAATACTTCTGCAGATTGTAGAAAAGCAATTTTTAATATTTTATTTTGCTTGCTTACATATCTGCATATCACTTTTCTGCCTGCTGCCTGTAGAAGCTGAAAAACAGGTCAAATTCCCTGAGCCTGCAGTGACAGACAGTTTTGAGTCATCATGTGGACAATGAAAGCTGAATCCACACTGTCTGGAAGAGCACTCCTAACCACTGAGCCTCATGAAACCAATCTAATAGGCACAGGCAAGACTCATGAAATTGTTCAAAGCTGTTAATTTTTAAAGGAGCACAATTTAAGGGAGCATTCCCTTAAACTTTTGAGTAAAAAAAAATAAAAAAAAATTAATTTGTTTAATGAAATAACTTTTATGCCTTCCTAAATATTCACTAGGAATCAACAGCGACAAATCATTTTTCCTTATAATGTTTGCATTCTGAAGCTAATTTGAGGTTAAGAGTTCACAAGCCAGGTAGATTATTCTGCTCTGCTTCCTTGACCATGCTCCATCATAATTTAGACACATGGAAGGTGTCACTACTTCCTGTGGGCTTTGATATGTATTTGAATACTTGAACTTAAGTAGGTGGCCTGATTGAAGAAGTTTTATAATCATTAGGTTGCCAAAGCTTGGTGTAAGAAGTATATTTGTGAGGCAGGCTATGAAGTCTCATAGTTACCTTTCCTTCCCTGTTTCTTTTCTCAGCTTTCTGTGCTGATGAAATGTGATAAGCTGGGGCTGGAGAGATGGCTCAGTGGTTAAGAGCACCGTCTGCTCTTCCAGAGTACCCGGGTTCGGTTCCCAGCACCCACATGGCAGTTCACAACTGTCTGTAGTTTCAGTTCCAGGCAAAACACCAAGGCAAATAAATAAATAAAGGTTAAAAAAAATGTGATAAGCCTAGCTGACCAGAGATATTGGGAGCTCATTGACTCTATACTGATAGCTGTGGAACCTGCATGGGACTGAAGTAGGACCTCTGAATGTAAATGGCAGTTGTGTGGCGTGGGCAATTTCTGGGGCCTCTGGCTGTGGGACCAGTATCTACCCCTAGTGCTTGAAGTGGCCTTTTGATTCCTTTTCCTTATAGAAGTATACCTTGTTCAGCCTTGATACTGAGTGGGAGGAGCTTGTTCCTGTCTCTGCTTGATATACAGGGCTTTATTGACACCCCATGGAAGGTCTTACCATCTCTGAGGAGCAGATGGGGAAACTGGGGGTTAGTGGAAGGAGGATAGCAGATAGTGAGAGAATTGTGATTGAGAGAGAGAGAAAAAAAAAAGCCAACACTTTCCACTTTCAAATTAAAAAAAAAAAAAAAAGAAGAAGAAATGTGATCAGCCAACTCCTTGTTCCTGTTGCCAGGCCATGACTTCCCAACCATAAAGAATACATCTCACTAGAATTGTAGGCAAGAATAATCTCTTTGTTTCCTAAGTTGCATAGGATGCTGATGTCTTATCACAGCCTCTAAAAATAAGCTAATAATCTGTTTCTCCCTCTCAAATCCTCCATCAACTGCGTTCAGTTACCAACAGCTCTTCAGCACCACTAGCTAACAATCCAAGCTCTCTGCCTTACCTGGAGAGGACTTTTGTGCCAAGATGAAATCTGGTGCATTCCCTGGACTGTAGCCAGTCTGAGCCCTGACAAATTTCCAGACTTTCCACAGCCTACACAGAATCTACATTGGTCAAGTCTTCTTGTACTGCCTGGTTCCACATCCTTTTAACCAGTCCAGTATAAGCATCCAAACTTTTTATTTACTTCAGTAATTATTGAAATTTAAGTGTTATTATTTATATATATGGGTGTTTAGCTTATATATATGCATATATATGAATGTATGTATATATAAATACTTGTTTTTATGTGAACATTGTATGTGGACTTGAATGAAGAGGCCAGAAGAAGGCTTCAGAAGCGCAGAAATTGGGGTTTCTTCTAGATGTAAGTCACCTAATGAGGGTTCTAAGACCAAAGGAGGTCCATTGCCTAAGGTGTAAATCAATCATGTCACCCAAAGTTTACCAATGTAATTAATAATAAATTAAGTCTCAGAAGCAAAATGTAAAGTCATGAGACAGACTATTTGGGGAACAGATTCTGTGAAGTAAGTAATCAGATGAATCTTCTGATATATATGAAGCATAATCAAAAGAACAACTCTTGCCTTTAATCTTCTCTCCTGTATAAATAGCAGTATGAAATTAGCACACTGGGAACTCAGACATCACTAACATGACCCTCAAATGACTATAAACACTTCACAGAGAGATAGAGCTTTATACTAATTACTTTTTCAATGAGCAACATTATCAGAAAAGCATTTCCATTAATATTTCACCTTGAGGATCAAAACCAAAATTGTATTCACATAACACTTTCCCATAAGTGTTTCTGTTTACACGACATCCATTATTTTCTTTCTGAATAAGCAGATTTACTGCCATTAGCTTTCCATGGCTGTGAATATATTTCAGTACTGCACATAGGAGCAGGAAATAAGATTTCTGGAACATGGCCATATTTTGATTTTGTCCTCTGTTAGATGTATTATTATTTTGAAAAAATAGATTGATTGCTGACTTGGGGGAAATACTTGCAGAGACTAGAATTGAGTAGCAATTCAGCATCAAACAGCACTGATAGTATTAACTGAAAATTAAAAGTGTATGCATATTGCATTTTTTGCCTAATTGTAGTAATTTGCTCAATTTCATTCTGTTTTTAAGTTATGTGGAGTGAATTTCATGAAATTGAAGCACTTAGTGATGCTTTATCTGCAAGAAAGTTGAGCAGCAGTTTCTTAAGTCAAATTGCATAAGTTAAATTATACTCTGATTTGTCATTTAATGTATACTGTGTCATATTATACCTATTTATTATTTTTACATATTATGTCATAGCTAATAATAATAGTTAGTTTAAAATGTCAATACATTTTAAAGTTACCTGGGAAGAGTCTCAAAAACAGACACTTTAAATACGTCTAGAAGTTTTCAAATTTTTCCTTGATTTTTCCTCAATGACAGACTGGTGAATTAATTATTATTACTTAGGTTATACACAACCAGTGGTTATGCTGAGGATCAAATAATCATACAGACTCCTGTACTACCTTTACACTGATTGGCCTAGGCCCCAGGCATATAACTTGCTAGCTGTTCAATTTTAAACTAACCCATTTTCCTTATCCTGTTCAGCCATGCAGCTTAGTACCTTTTCTCAGCAGCATTATCTGCATCTGCTCAGAGTTCCTTGACTCTGTGACATGTCTTACTCTGAGATGTTGATAAAGTTTTCTTAACCTGGTAGCCCAACCCATACTTCCTGTCTGCCTTTGGCCAATCAGCTTTTTATTAAACACTATAGGTGGGACAATTATTTAAAATGTAACATATAATATCCCTATACTTTACAGAGTGAGCCATTATGTGGTTAGGAAGAAACCTGGTGCTAGGGAAATCTCCAGGACCCACAAAGATGTCCTCAGCTTAAATTCCTAGTAATGGTGGAGAGGATGACTGAACTAGTCTTCTTCTGTAGTCAGATTTGTGACTACCCAAACTGTAATTATAGAACCTATGTCTACTAATAATTGATGAAAACATATGCAGAGACCAACATCCAAGCATTTAGACAAGCTTCTGGAATTAAGCTGAAGAGTGGGAGGAGGGATGAGAGGAGAAAAATCTGGCCAAGATTAAGGTGAAAAAAACGACAGAGAATTAGTGAGCAGAACACACTCACATAAGGGAAGTTTGCATGATCTCAACATATTCCTCAGAAGACACTAATCTGTATACAGGGGAAATAGCAATTACCACAAGGAAGCCTTAAAGACAACATCTTAATAATGTGATGAATGTAGCAACAGTACTAATAAGATATATTGATGTTTCAAACATCCCCATATGATGAACTGAAAAATAACATAATGTCAGTGGCATATTTCAGAAACTGCTGACCTGAATTTAATCAACAAAGTTTATTTAATGCATATATTTTGTTTTCAAAATTACAAAATCAAAAAAGAATGTCAGATACTTCATCATTAGGGAGTCTGAGGAGCATCCCAAGTAGGATCCTAGAACAAAGCAACAAAGCAAACACCATGTATAATTGCATTGACGTTATCTGAAAGAGTTGAAGTAGTAAAGAGTCGATGAACATTCTATTTATTCAGGTTTAAGAAAGTAGTAAATCTGAAATTATATCAAAAATAACTGCAGATGTAGAGATAAAGACAAGACAGCACTATAGCATATACCTAGTACTTTCTAGACCAGCTTGCATTTTGTGCAAATGTTTGGATTCTGTGAGTATTCTTGCTATCTCTAAGGCCCTGACTTTATTTTAGCGCATTTATTTTAGGAAGTACATTTTAAGCTATGCTCTTCTCTTTGGCAATATACATGTTTTCACTGACTTAGGATAGTTTCATTGCAGCTCTACAAGTTAATTAATCTTTTTCAAGGATGTTGTCATCTGAGTTTTAGGCATAATCATCAAAATGTTCCATATATCACTTTTAATGAGATATGATCATAACCTCCAGTAAGTTAGTCAGTTCAATGGCCTTAATCATATTGGATAAGTCACTCCATAAGTTCATTGGGAATTTTTTTACTTGCTCACATAAATACTTTTAAACTATTTCTTTTATTTTCATAAAATTGTATATATTTTCTACAACTGTAATGATTTTTCTTTAAGAATTTTCTGTTGGTTGATGTTTTGATTTGTCACCCTATTTACTTTTTAATTAGTTTTTAAAACTACATTAGAGTTAATTTAATAGGTCTAGGATCTCATGCAATTTTTAACATTTTAGGAAATAGTATTTATTTAGTAACTAATAAAAATATAAATTCCTCTAAAACTGTTTCTCAGAATTAAAATATGAGGCTTATTCCCTACACAAGAGTCTATGGATGCTCAGGATGCACCACATCCTATCTGTTTTATTTTATTTTATTTTGTATTTATCAAAAAAAAAACAATAATGCTGAAAAGTTAACAATAACTATAAAGAAGATGAAAATCATAAGCATGACTCATCAAGGTTGATAATGCAAATAAGATTGCTACACATATATTTACTTTGTGTTCAGCTTTCCCTCTGACTTTTTTTTTTTCCATCCCTGTATATCCTTATTCAAGGTCACTTCCCCTCCCACCACATCAGGTCATTTTTATTCTCCGAAACTCCCCATCCCCTCCCTGGGCAGGGAGCAGACAGTTCTATGGTCCCACTGACCCAATAATGCTTGGATCAGTCTCCACTCCTGGCCAAATCCAGTATTGTCCCCCCTTCATCAAGAGTGAGTCAGGTGTTCTTAAAGTTGGAGTGGAGTCCAAAGAGTCAGTCCAGGGTGTTTCTGATCCCAAGCTGTTCAGTGGTTGTGGTTTGCCGCTTGGGCATGCTTGGCTTTTTTTCATGTTTGTTTGTTTAGAGACCACTAATGAGTGAGTACATCCCCTGCTTATCTTTCTGAGATTGTGATACCTCGCTCAGGAGGATATTCTCCAAATCCATCCATTTGCCTGCGAATTTTAGGATATCATTTTTTCTTACTGCTGAGTAGTATTCCATTGTGTAGATGTACCACAGTTTGTTAATCCATTCTTCAGTTGAGG
>PVIH01021343.1:0-29979 GCA_004025045.1 Sigmodon hispidus | reverse complement strand
GAGAGAGAGAGAGAGAGAATGGGAACTCAACTGGGCTGGAGACGTAACTCTGTTAGAAGAGGCATTCATAGCATGCACAATGCCCTGAGTTTAACCCCACTAGGTATGGTGTCACATGCCAATAATACCAGTGCTCAAGAGATTGAGGTGGGAGGTCAGAAGTTCAAAGTCATCCTCATAGGGATGGCCAGCCTGGGCTAATGGGCTTTGCTTTAAAAACATACATAGGGGCTGGAGAGATGGCTCAGCGGTTAAGAGCACCGTCGGCTCTTCCAGAGGACCCGGGTTCGATTCCCAGCACCCACATGGCAGCTAACAACTGTCTGTAGTTCCATTTCCAGGCAAACACCAAGGCAAATAAATAAGTAAATAAATAAAGTTTAAAAAAAATTTAAAAAAAAAAAATAAAAACATACATAAAAAATTTGAATGCATTACTTTTCAGCTGAGATGGGATTTCCCCATGCACCATATCTTAAGTCTCCGAGATCCTCATTTAACATGTAATATTCACTCAAGTTTAAGTTACAGCTGAAGATGAAGCCAATGATTTACACCCTGGTAGGTTCATCAGTCAACACCTTCCCTCGGCTGCATCCTGCCACCATAGCTGGGGCTTAGATCAGCCTTTGGGCTCTTCTCAGCTCCTAATGTTTAATTATCTAAGCCACTACAGTTTCAGCAAGGTTTCAAAAGGCACAGGAAATGGTTTCATTACATCATCATTAACTAGCAGCTAGAAATACAGGCACAGGTGAGCAGGAAAAAAAAAATGACAAAGCACCACCATTAAGTTTAGATCCGTCCAGGTAAAAACTGTTTGCTGCTTTTTTTTTTTTTTATCTTGAAACAGGAACTGGTATGTAGTCCAGGCTGCCCTCAAACTCAAGATCCCACTTCCTCCATCTCCCAGTGCTGGGATTACTGGTATTTGTCACTGTGCCCAGTACTCTCCCCTCCTTTTTTTTAAAGACAGCAGCTATTTTAAAAATCTTTGAGAGTCCCAAAGCCTCTGGGATAAAGGCTACGAATCTTCTTCCTAGCAAAAATACACAGGAAGCTAAAATTCTGCTTCCCTTAGGTTAAAAAAAAATCTCTGTGTTAAATTGAGACGATCCCTTGCTGCCCAGTGTGTGTGCAAGGCTGTCTGTTGTATGCTAGGTACCATTTCTGAATGAAGATAAAGTAGCTTTACTCAAAGACACCCTAAGGGTCTGCAAGGGCTGTTTTCTTCCTGCTGGTTCTTCGGGTCTGAAAGCCACTGTGGATAAGGTTTTCTTCAAAGCATCTGTAATTTCCAGGAGGTGGGGTTGGCCAGGAGTCAGTTGTGCAGAAGCATGCCGACAAAGATGTCTTGCTTCTTCTTTTGTGATTATCCTTTTTCAGTTTCTCCTTCCTCCTCCGTCCCGGAAGACAAGCAGTGTACATAGTTTATGCACTCATAAGTTCACAGAATAGGTCACTGGCTGCTATTCAAAAGACAGAAGCTTTCACAGACACACACATAAGAAATAACTGACCCTGTCTACCAAGACAAAGCTACTGTCTCACCCTCTTCCAGAGATACAAGTGGCTGATACTTTCCTATGACTTCTTTTCCTCTTAATAACTGCCTGTCATTACACTTCATGTTCTATGGGATAAAACTGTAGAAAGAAGGCCTAGGGCCCCCATCCCCCACATATGACTCCAGGCTCATGTTCAAGCTAAGCAGGATTCCCAGTGGTCATGCACTCCTGCTCTGGCCTTCTAAATCTTTTGAGCCATTGTTCACGTTACCATTTCACAGTAATTTTACTAATGATCTCCTCCAAGCAGGACTCAAACATGCTTACATAACCAAGGATGACCTCAAACCCATGACCCTCTTGCCTCCACATCCCAAGTTCTGGATCACAGGTGTGCACCACACACCTGATTTATGCAGTGCTGGATAGAGGCTTCATACATGCTAGGCAAGCACTCTGTTGATGGAACTGTATTCCAAGCCCTGGGATTTGTTTTGTCTTGCTTTTGTTTTTGTTTTGAGACAGAGTCTTGATTCATATCCCTGGTTGGCCTGGAACTTGTTTGTAGACCAGGCTGGCCTCACATTCACAAAGATCCACATGCTTCTTCTCCCCTGTGCTGGGATTAAAGGTCTGTGCTACCACACCCAACTGTTTTTGTTTGTTTGAAGGACCAGTCAATGAAGTCATTTTGAACTTAAAAGCCTTTGAAGCTCTCTGGTGGTTGTGGAATCCTAGCTCCTCAACATGAAGTCTGGGTCTACTCACTGTATCTGGTTCTGACATTTCCTCTGTCCAGATCCACATACAGCCTGAGTACCAGAAGGACCGTGCCATGAAACCCTTGTGGGCTTGTGTTCTTCTAATCCTGTTCATTTCAATTCTAATCAGCGGTGCACAAAAGATGTCCAATAAATATTTGTTATTCAATGGAAGGAAGAAATGTCATGGTGGAGAAAGGGGAAGGGAGAGTTTGAGGATTAAACCTTGCGGGATTGCACGATAGAACTCCGAACATGAAAACACTCAGGACTCTCAGGGTTTTATTTGGAGGCTCCAACTAAGACTAGGATTGGGTTTCTCTGCTAACACAATTCATCCCCAGTACACTGTAATATTGCCAGACTTGGGGACTCTCACACAGTATCAGGAAATACAAGGTGTATATGTAGCTTTAAATACGAATTCCCCTTATAGCCGAACAGCTAAAAGCTAAGTAAGCCCTGAAATACATGATTTTAAAAGCTAATGCTGGACCTGCACGGAATTGTTGATTGTTAATTTCATAGGTGTGGAGCAGCCACTGAAACTGCTGCAGACTGCAATTCCCCGCGAGCCCCGGCAAGGCTTGTGGGGAGCAAGGGAGCTCTCTCAGAGTCTCCATCTTCTTCCTGCCCTGCCCACTGTTCTCACCTCAGCAGCCGGCCTCCTTCTTCAAGCCTCTGGCTCTGGGGTTACCATCCTTGCACTAGGACAGCTTTCTTGACTCATTCCAGTCCCCACCTCACTGCCTTCAGTAGTCCAATCACCATCTCTATAAATCCTGTCGCTGGCATCCGGGGTCTCTTAGGCAACAATGTGTGGTCTCTTGATTGGTCGGAGCATCCAAGGAGGGCTGGCTCTAACATTGGGCACAGAGATAAAAAGGAAAAAGTGTGGCTGTTGGGTGAGTGGGAGGAGCTGTAACATCTCGATAGAATGCAGACAGGAAGCTGTATCCAATCCTGAAACCAGCAGCCTTGAAATCTTCCCTCAAGGCTTGTTACTAAAACAGCCCTTCCCTACGGAGCATGCCCAGTTATGGTGCTCTGGTCTCTAGGGAGCCCCGAAATGCAAACTCCATTGTGACAGGTTTTAAGACTGCCCAGAAGGTGAAAGGGGGTTGGAAGAAATAAAAATTTGCAACGGGCTGAACAGAAGAAAAAAAAAAAGCACCTGCAGGGAAAAGGGAGGTGGTGGAGGAACTGCCCAAGCTGAGAGACAGATATGACAGATACACCAGCGAACCAGCAGATGGCACGCCATTGTAAGAATAACTCTGAATTTGGGTTTTTTTTAAAAAAAAATCCAGTCACATTTAATTTCTTAAATGCACTGGGCGCCTACCTTGTAGTGATAACCAAAGAATGTAACATGAGAGAGAGGGGGGGAGGGGGAGAGAGAGAGAGAGAGAGAGAGAGAGAGAGAGAGAGAGAGAGAGAGAGCCGGGTGTGGTGGCTCAAGCCTCTTAGCACTCCGGAGGCAGAGACACAAGGATCAGGAGTGCTGGGACAGCTTCGGGGAGTTGGAAACCAGACTGAGCTCCCAAACCCTGTCTAAAATACAGGAGAAATCTGGTGAGAGAAATTGAATAGTGCAATCTGCAAACAACACAGCTTGGGGATCTAGTAGCTGTGATAGCAAGTTCTGGAGAATTTCAGGAAGTTCAAAATTCCAGGCCTACAGCCATGATGCCAAACAATTTTGATGAGCATCAGCTAACCAAAAATAAACCCCAGGATCAAAACAAAAATAGCAACTTTTCACATTGTCTTTCTTGCTAAAACAATGGATTCTCCTACACTTCAGCAGTCCAACAAATCGTATGTTTCGTCATTTTTATTTTTAATAGTGTATTCTAAAATTTACATTTATTTATTTGTGTAGGGTTAGGGTTAGCATGTGTGTGCTATGTGTAGAGAACAACTTTTGGGAGTCGATTCTGCCCATCATGTAGGTCCAGGGCTCAAACGCAGGTAATAAGGCTTGACAGCAAATGCCTTTACCCACTCAAGCATCATGCCAGCCTTATGTTTCATAACTTTTTAAATAAGCAGCATTTGCATAGCTCCAATTTAAAGAAAAAGGGGAAAGTGGGTTTCATGGAGGTTAGTGCTTTGCCTTAGTTAACAATGGATCAGTAAGTTGCCAAGCTGAAATTAGAACCTAGGTTGTCTGGATTCCAACCTAGTGGTTTTTTTCCAAATGACCAGCTTGTATGTAAATGAATAAACAAAGCCTTTGGGGATATGAGGGGGTGGCCTGGGGGAGGCAGGTAGAGATGTCATACTAAATTACCATGCATTACTGGCTAACATTTATGGTTTCAAAACGGGTTCATCCAGAAAAGGACCAGTTTTAACAATGCCTAGGTGGCTGAGTCTCTCTGTGAAGTTCCCGCTTGTTAAAAGCTTTCTATTAGTGGTTACAACATGGAAGGAAAGGAAGATAGGGCATAGAAAGCATCTCATGTTATACCTGTGGGATTTGAATGATTTTATTCCTGGTAGAAGATCCCTTTCTCTGCTCTTAACGGCACCTTCTGGGTTTCCTGTCTTACAGCTCCTCCATCCGACTGTTCCTAAAGGGCAATGAGTCACCGAGTCCCACTGTGTTAATTGTGACTCACCCCATTGCTACTGTGTTCCTAGGAAGCATACACACATAGCCTAGTGTCTCTGATATTTTGAGGTTACTTGTGTGTGGAATAAATCAAACATAAAGCAAAGCTTAGAGACTTTCATAATACCTGTCTCTCCACAAAGATGTTTTAAAATGTTACTGTTCTCTCTCTCTCTCTCTCTCTCTCTCTCTCTCTCTCTCTCTCTCTCTCTCTCTCTCTCTCTCGGTGTTTATGTGTGTTCAGCAGACACACAGTAGCTCTTTCTGCACACAGATCCCAGTACCCTCCCTATGTCTAGAAAGCCATTTGCCACCTTGTCACAGGATGAGTATACAAACTTCTCGTTCCTTTTTTATATTTTCATTAGCTATATGTTCACTCTCATAAGCAATTTATTCTTTCCAGTTTTAAAAGATGCAACACACATGTTGTAGTTTTATTCCCTGATAAGTATCGTTGCATTTATGGAACTTAATCACATTGATATATTTGAGTTGGTGTCTGTGTCATTCCCACCTTCTGATGTGAGCAGGGGTGTGGCCTATGTCTGTTTTTACAGGATGGTGTGTACATTGAATAAGAAAGCTCCTAGTGAGCGTATTTCCAGCACTTTAGCTATGGGGACCCAGCAATATATAAAGCTATCACAGTTTCCTCCATATACTACTGCCTGATTCTTTACTTACTCTCATCCAGAGGCACCTCTGACACGCTCACTTGCCTGTAATGGCCCTAAAAATCAGTGTGACTGTCCTAAAATGTTACTGCACATGTGTCAATAAGGAAAAAGAAGACTGTTGTTTCAGATTAGATTTATCATGCTCGTTCATCAAGGTCACCTCCTGATGTGAGACTATATGGCCAAGCATAAGACTTTTTAATATTCACTACATTATTTGAGACCCTATTACAAATTATTATATATGCTTCTCTGTTCCCATCTCCCTGTTTCTCTCTGTCCCCCCTCCTGTGTGTGTGTGTGTGTGTGTGTGCCTATAGGCTAGAGGTCAACCACAGGTGTGTTGACCGGTTGCTCTCCACTGGGGATTCACCAAATGGGCTAGGCTGAAGTGACCAGCTAGTCCCAGGAATTTCCCTGTCTTCACTTCCCCAGCACTGAGATTACAAGTGCCTGCTACCAGGACTGGATTTTTGTGGGTTCTGGTGGGGGTGGGGTGGCTCAGGTTCTTCTGCTTATACAGCAAGTGCTTTACCAACAGGACCATATCTCTAGCCCACATGTTACCATCTTAAGTATTTATAAACATACAGGTCAGTAGTGTTAAGTACACTCACTTGCAACAGGATCAATGTTGCTGAAAGTCGTGTGGGCTAACAAGAGAGCAATGATGCCACAGACTCTAATTTGAAGATGGGCAAAAAGAAAGAAGGATAGGCAAAACGCTGCAGCAAAGAGAAAGCAATCATGTTATAGCAACACGGTTGATTAAGTCCAAACTCTTTCATTAAAACGCTGTGTGGCTTTAAGTAAGACATGAAACCTTCCTGAGCGTTCTTCTCTGTTAGGAAAAATAAAAGAAAATTGTGTTCGGATGACCTCTAAAGAATCTTTCGGATCTCAAACTGTGCATATAGCAAATGGTTTTCTAGAAAGATGAGGCTTGCAGTCAGTAAGCACAAGCTCCATCTGTTTATAGTAAGGTCTTGGCGGAGAGGACGCACAGCGTGCACCTGCTTCGCCGGTCAATGTGCAGCATTGCAACAGGCCGGGTGTCGCTTGCTATTTGGACATGGTACTACCCTCAGCTACTGGTGATAGCTCCCTGGAGGATTCCTGAGGCCCCCAAATTGGCTCATAAGCTCTCAAAGCAGGTGTTGGAGGATCTGCACTGAGAGCTTGGCTCAAGAGGGCTTTGCAAGGAGGATCCGGCACATTTCAGATGAACGCCTCTCCAGAGCTGGGAACCACTAAGCCGACGCGCAGCAGCTCAAGGCGTCACCATCTCCTAGGACGCGAAGCCGAGAACAACGAGGCGAGGGTCAGCACAGCACAGCCGAGCTCCGGCTGGGAGACTTGGCGCATCGCGCATGCGCGGCACGTGCGCGCGCACCTTCCTCCCCGGGCCGCGCGCCCCGACGCTCGCGAAGGCTCGGCGCGCCGGCGGTGCTTGGCCGCTCGGGGGACCTGAGGGACGCTCGGCCACCCGCGGGGCCAGCGGTGCAGCCCGGAAGAGCCGGGAGGCCGCTAGCGAGGTGAGTCCCGCGGCCGACGCTTCCTCCAAAGCCGGGCAAGGCGGGAGGGGAGCGGAGCGTGGGGAGAGCGTTGAAGGCGCCCGCCCTAGCCCAGCGGCCCCTCGTCAGGCGGCGCTCACCGCTCGCGTTGCGGCCGAACAAAAGCCCGAGGCCGGCGCTGCTGAGGCTGGCGCGGAGCAGCGGCCGGGCCCGAGCGGGGTCGGGCTGGGCAGCGCGGAGTTCGGGACCGCAGCCGTGCAGGGTGGGGATGCACAAGGAAGGTGGCGGGGCTCCTACATCCCGCCCGCGCCGGGCAACCTGTGCGAGTGTGGACGCGGCGGGTCCCCGCACCGGCCGCCTGCGGGGAGCGAGGCCGGCCCGAGCCGGTTTGTGCGCTCGGCGCTGCGGGGGCGTGGGCGGGAGGAGGATGCGCTAGACTCCGGCGCTGCTGCTTCCTAGCAGCCCCCGGCAGACCCCTCCCATCCAGCACCCAAAAGTTGTCCCCTGCTGCCCATCACTTTGCAAAGTGACGGCGCCCTGCTCCGCGCACTGCTCTGCTGCCCTGGTGCTGGTGACTCTGGGTCGGCGGACTTGCTTTGGGATGCCACGGCTGAATGAAGATCAGTTCGTGGCCTCTGGAATAAAGGCTCTGAGATGAGGGTAATCTTAAAACCATAAACATCCCATGGGGTTCTTACATCTTGGGACTCTTGGAGGTAGGTACGGCTTCCCCAAGGGAAGAGAAAATGGTTTTTTCAATTTTCTTTTCCCCTCCCTTTTTCTTATTCTTTCCCTTCTTTTTGTGGGTAGAAAAAAAAGAACAAAAGTGCATGCCGTTAATTAGGCAGAGGAGATTTAAAGTTGAAAAATGCCACGACTCGAGAGTTCTCGGGGTTTTGCCCAGTGTAAATGAAAAAAAAAAAAAGAGCGAATTATAGGTTCTGAATTTTTCAGGCTACGGAACAGACGCACCAGCTCAAAATTTCACCATAGAAAAGTCCTTTTGGTGCATCTGGAATGTTTGTTGATGGGAATTGGGTTACTTTGCAAAACCAGTGTGTGAGAGCACGGAAACAAAGACCTAGCTGAGCTTGATGATGTTACTCCCTTCTCAGCCTTCTTACGGTCTTCGGTGGTATGCTGGTGGCATAAAGGGTTGGAAGAAGACTAGATACATCCTGAGTTCTGAATTAAGAAGCAGGTACTCTAGTCATGCGTGATGGCTCGTCAGGAACTGAAGCCAGAGGAAGCTATAGGACAGAATAGGCTACTTAGTGAACGCTTTTTTCAAAAAGAAATGTGGGGAGGACCTCTAGACGACAATGCTTTCCATTCCATCTTAACTTTCAAACAAATCAGTGTCCCCTGCCCCCTGGGAGACAGAAAACATTTACTTGAGCAGTATCGAAACCACAGACAACATAAAGATAAAACGATTCAGAATTAAGGAGCCAACGAAAGAAGAGTAAATATTTGGAAGAATAAAACCGTAGATACACTCTAACCCAGTTGCATCTCTCACCATGCTTTCCTATACTTAGTAAAACAATGTGTAGTGTTGATCCCTGCCCCAAATGCTTTGAAACTATTAGGAAAATAGGTATGTTCTTCATAAAGTCTAGAATTCTATTTCATCTTTCCTGTCCCTCCCCAACTAGTAATGATGCGCAGCTCATCTCCTAGAAAGCTAACAAGATTCCATTAATGAAAGAAAAAGGGACTGTGACCTTCTCATTTCTTTTATTCCCATAGTTCTTTGAACTTTGTTTCCTGTTTTGGGTTTTCGGGTTAATTTTCTTGGGAGTTTCATGCTTGAGATATTTGAAGTAGAAAGGGTCAAGAGAAGTTTAATAGTGAAGTGCACATTCTTTGTGTAGTACAGCATGAAACCTTTATCATCTAAGACAAGCGGAGGATTTTTTTTTTTCCCCTTACAAAAGATTGACTGTTTCCCTGCTTTACCTCTGGGATTTGGGAACCCATGCAATTTATGTATCATTAGTTTGCTGCTAAAACTCTACAATGATTTGGTATATAAAGCTTCCAAGTGTGAGATCAGGTCTGGTGGTACACACCTACAACCCTAGCACTTGGAAAGCAGAGACAGGAGAATTTCTGTGAGATCAAGGCTAGCCTGGTTTACATATATTCTAGGACAGCCAGGACTACACAGAGAGACCTTGTCTCAAAAAACAAGCAAACCAAAACAAAAAACCCCAGAGTATATTAGTATATTGATGATAGAGGCTTCTATGGACTTTATTTTTCTTAGGAGTCATGTGGCAGGCAACAGTTCTCAGTGAGTTGTTAGTTATCTTCTTTCACTCAGTGAGGTTGGAGCAGATACAGTAAGATTCTGAGGAAAGAAAATGAGAGTTTTTAGTGTTGGTGTTTTTGTAAGGCTGGACATAACAGCTCTCCATTGGCTCGAAAAGACTTAGCTACTGTGCAAAAACGGACTTTCTCTGGGTTCTACATCCTGGGAACCACTGACTTTGGTGGATCCAGGGAATGCATTGTAAATAAAGCTTTTGAAGACTATAACTCAGGGTGTGAGCTTAACACATTCCAGTCTCCCTTTCATTATATCTCAAAATAATACTTTAGTCACTGCATGTGAAACATACAATCTTGTTAAGGGGGAAACACAGGGACTTGCCATTTCCTCACAAAAGTTCAGTGTTTCCTGATGAACAGACTTTAATTGGAAAGGGAAGCTGGTTGGAATTTCACCTTTACTTATTTTACCTTTTGCCAGAATCTGCCCATCTTCAGGACTGGGAATACAACTCAGCTGGTAGAGCTTGGCTGACATCTGCAAGTCTAGTACTGTGGGAGGGGAGCAGCAAGCAAGCAAATCTGTCTGTCTTTGATTTTGAAAGATTGTTTACTTCTCCAAGTTTCAGAATTTAGTAATTTGTAAACCTGATTGAAATCTGATTGCCTCCCTTTTCCTTTAATTCTGCATCTAGAAGTACTTTTTGGTTTATTTCTTGAAGCAGTACCACTCAGCACATTAATAGTTTCAAGCACTTGTAATTAGTAGATGGCAGAAAGAAATTTAAAAATTAGAGAGGTGGTGGACAGTATGTGGCACACCTATAATTATAGCACTTGAGAGATAGAGGCAGGGGGAGCAGGAGTTGGATGATAACCCTGGCTACATGAGACGCTGTCTCACATCTTGCCCTTGGAAAAAATTAGATTGATATAGTCAGGAAGCCCATAAAAGAATAATTCTGAAATTAGTAGAAATGTAGGTTCTATGAATTAAATATGATATTTAAACTGTTTTTGCAATAGCTAAGAGGCAATTTAGTGAGGAATTTTTTTTAAGTATATGATATGGAAGGCTGAGGAGGTGGCTTCATTGATACAGTGTTTACTGTGTGTGTGTATGAGAACCTGAATTTGGATGGATTCTCCACACCCAACTAAAAAGCCCTATGTGGCAGTGGTGCTTGTAACCCATTGTTGACCAGAGTAGAAGTATGAAGCCCTTGTCTGCAGGTCAGATAATCCAGCCAGTTATCTAGATCAGACCTCACACGTGTATGGCAAGTACTTTGCCAATGGAGCCTTCTTCATAGCCTCTGAAATGCCTGTTTCTAATCAGAATCACAGGAATGGGCCATGCTTCTCAAGGTAGGCTCATCCATGGAAAAACTCTAAGCTGAAGTTTTGGATCTGCAGGAAGCAGGTGATTCTGGACTTAAAAAGAGCTTGACAAAATACATTTATTTAAAAAAAGTTAACCATTGTTTGAAGCATTATTTTTATTATCTTGGTTTTTTTGGAAAGGGGGTCAGGAATCTTTAGGATTGCAACAGAATAAAGGAGGAGCCTATTGAGCTAACAGAAGGAGTAATCAGTTTTGGGAACCAGAGTCCAAGCAAAAATGAATGCTCTGTCAGCTCTCGCACTATCTGTGAGGGAAGAGGCAGTGTCACCTCTCCACAGAGCAATATAAAATATTTGGAAATTGATTGTAAGTGCTTGGTAACATTCTAGATTAAGGCTTGGGAAACAGCTTGGTAAAGTGCTTTCCTACCATGTATGAAGCCCTGGTTTGAGTTTCTATACTATGTGGGACATAGGAAATACTTAAAATTTATACATTTCCAGTTTTATGAATGTGCATAATTGGGAATCTGATATTTTCCAATTATTGTCAATTTTTATGATAAAAAGTTTTAAAAATTTAGCTGAGCACATCACCCGAAGGCCAGGAAGAAAAGGATAAATTAAATGCTGAAAGATAGTCTTCCCAGGTTGCCTACAAAGCCAGGTCCAAAGAACTCAGGTGGAAAGTGATAGCTGATCTCAGAAGCAGCCGTGAGAAAAGTGTATCATAAGGTCTTGTCAAGAAAGTACATCAACAGAAGACTGTTCAGAAACACTCTTCCATCATTTTCTCCAAAGATAGGGTCCCTCTCATCATTCTTAGTTTACATTTAATTTTCTTGGCACACTGTAAATATAAACAGTTTATAAATATCATCTGTAAGTTGTAAATGCTGGATACACTGGCTCCAATGTGGAAAGGTAGAATATTCTCAGCTTTCAGACATGTTTTTTAAAGAACACATCACCAAGATTAGCAATGGGTTCCTTTAAGTCCGGCTCTCTGACGGGAAAGCATTGTCTTATTAGAAAAAACATATTCCTATGACCTATTCCAGTGCTATTTTCTTTTCCTAAGGCACACTCAGTATTTGTCCTTTCATTTTCCATTTTCTATTGGGGGTTGTGTGTGCTCATATGTGTGCCAACATATGTCTGATGTTCTCCTCAGTTGCTTTCCTCATCTACATAAGAGAGATTCCCTGTGTAAAAGTGTTTTCATGTAATCCCAGCTCCAGAGACATGGGTCCTTGTCTCTCCAGACACCTGGCTGAATCAGAGAGCCCATGGTGAGAGACCTGCTTGTCTCAGCAAAACAATGTGGGCAGTTTTGAGAAAGACACTGAGGTTGACCTCTAGCCCTCATGTGCATGTCAGTGTACACACCCACATGTATAGGTAATTCATTGTTTGAGGGTGATGTGGCATGTGTGCAAGGTGCTTTAAAGTACACACAACATTTAATTGAGCTAACAGGTAACCTGAATTATTTTAGTGTTAAAAAATAAAGTTTTGTTTTATTTGGTGGTGGTGGTAGTGATGATGAGGTGTGCCACAACATGCATGTGGAGATCAGAGGGTACCTTGTGGGAGTTAGTTCTCTCTGTCATATGGATTCTGGGGATTGGACTCCTATCAGCTGGTCCCAGTGGTAAGTGCTTTTACCTGATGAGCTATCTGGCTGACCTGGAAAACTCATTTGAATCATACTAAGTTATCACTTCTTGGCTTTTCCTACTACTTGTGCTAGGTAGATTCACAAGTGGTAGGCCCTTGGCTTGTTGCTTTAATTATCAGCCAATAAACTGATCTTGTCTACCAGTCAGCACACATTGATAGATTGGAGGAGTTATTTAGCTTGTATACAAAATAATGTGAAATTGGGTCTTTTATAAAATTCCATAGAGCACTTATTATTTTTAAATATGTCCCTCCCCTTTAAAATGGTCTTATCCATTAGCCCAGACAATTCTCCATTTAAAATCCTTTTGCTGAATTCTGGGATTATAGGTGTACACTATCACTATCACATCTAGCTGAAATACTGTGAGTTTTTATTTGTTTGTTTGTTGTTTGTATTTTACATGTATACTTTTCTGACAGAAGTGAGTTATACACGCATACTGCTTTCTTGACCAATTTTAAAAACATCTTTGTGTTAGGTGTATAGGCCTTTAATCCTAGTCCTTGGGAAGCACAGGCAGGTGGATTTCTGTGAGTTCAAGGGCTAGCTAGGGTTACATAGTGAGACATTACCTTAAAAAAAAATGTGTGTGTGTGTGTGTTTATATGTGTAATGTAAGAGTACTCATGTAGTGGTGTGTGTGTATGTGTGTGTGTGTGTGTGTGTGTGTGTGTGTGTGTGTGTGTAGTCAGGATAACTTTGAATGCAGTTTTTGCCTTCCATCTTGTTTAAGACAGTCTTTGCTTATTGCTGTATATGCCTGCCTCTCAGGCTTCCAGGCATTCTCCTTTCAATGTCTCTCATCTCTCTGTAGGCATTCTGGGATTACAGATATGAACTTTTGTATGTGCTTTATGTGGGTTAGGGAAATTTGAACTCAGATCTTCATGCTTGCAACATATACACTTCACCTACTGAGCCATTTCCCCAGTCATAATTATTTTACTTATCATTGTTATGCTGTGATGTCAGTAAATGCAATTCATATTCATCCTTTGGGAGGGAGGAACAGTGTTGGGGATTGAACACAGGGCTGTGTGCATAGTAAGTATATATGACCACTGTGGTGTGCTTTAAGTCATGAGTTCATCATTTTTAGTGTCTATATAGTACTCATTGATGTGTTTAAATCACATTATTTAGCAAAACCCCATTGGTAAGTTTTTAGGTTTTTCAAGGTTTTTCTTTGTTATAAATTACCTATGCTAATATTTCAGTTGTATACTTGTAGGCTTCTGGAATAAATTATGAATATGTTTGCTGGATCACATTATGTGTGCATTTGAGGGCTTTTGGCATAAATAGTCATTAAAAATGACTTATTTTTATTTTATGTGTATGGGTGTTTTGCTTGTATGTACCTTGTAGTCCCCACAGAAACCAGAAGAGGGTGTTGGATCCCATGGAACTAGAGTCACTAATGGTTGTGAGCCACTTGCAGGTGCTGGGAATTGAATTGAGGTCCTCTGGAAGAACAGCATGTCTTTTAACCATTAAGCCATCTCCCCAATCCCATAAGTAACCATTTTTTTCTAAAGTATCAACTAGTTTACTTTCTTATGCAAAGTATTTCAAAATGTCGAAAATAATCTTTCCTTGTAATCCATGCCATACTTTGTTCTGTCCTTATTTTTGTACATCTGATTGGCATAAGTATTATGTTTGTCTTTTTTATTTGCATATTTTAATGCTAAACATCACATCATGTGTTTATTGACCATTTGTATTTCTTTTGTTCTTTGGAATGTTTTCTATTACTCTTTTTTAATTTTTTTATGTGTATGAGTGACTGTATGTCTGTCTGGGTGCTATATGCATGACTAGTGCCCTCAGAAGAGGGTTATGGATAGTTGTGAACCACCATGTAGGTGCTGGGAACCAAACCTCAGTCTTCTGCAAGAGCAACAAGTGTTCTTAAGCCCTGAGCTATCTCTTTAGCCCTGTTAGTTATTCTTTATATCCATTTGTTATTATTATTTATATCCACTTATTAAATTAATTTTATGTAGGTTATTATATATATAAGCATGCATTTTTAAAAATTGTTCTGTTTTAGCATAGTATTTCTCAAGGCCTGAGTTATAGGATACTTGTAACTATGGGTGATCCTCAGGAGGTAGTCCTTGGGCAGTGGTCCTTAGGAAATATGTCTTTCTTCAGGGGAATTACGTAGTCAGTGGAAGTGGTAATTTAAAATAATTTCTAGCCCTACTCTGGCTTGTCTGCATAGCCAGCTGTTGTGGTGACCATTTGTTGGTCATGTATTTGAGATTCCAGGGCAATATATGTGGCCTTAAATTTTTGTGCTATCTAAAATAATGTAACATTGGCAAAACTGGCTAGTGATACTTTGAGAACCATCTGTTTTTAGTTCAGTATTGGTTAATAGAGGTAGACTTGGCAACTGCAATTGAGTGCCCCAAACACCTAATGCATGATGCTACTTTTTTGCATACATTATCTTCTAATTTACTCATAGATTCCAATGTTCAAGAAGTGATATTTAAATCATTTTCAGAAAAAAATGGGTTAAGCGATATTGTTTATAATGTTGAATTAATAAGACGTTTAATCTGTTCCTAGATCTTTCACAGCTACCAAATTAGTTAATATAAAAGTATACTGCTAACAACCAAAACAATACAATAAATTTGAAATCCCATAATCTAGTTTACAACAAATATTATTTAGGCATAGTTTGAAGCAAAAGAAAAAGTATTCAAAATGGATCAATTACATCTTGTAAATGGAATTTTCTACCATGTGTTAGATATGCAACTTAAGATATAAAATTAGTCTTTAAATGTTTTTTGGGAACATATATTTTTAGTGAATACATCATATGGTAAGACAGAAAAACTATTACTTTGTAAATACCCCTGTATTTTCTCTATTAGATCTATGTGATATCTCATTGAATATTTTAATGTCAAGTCTCCAGTATTTTGGAAAGTGATTTAACTTTCCCATATTTAATATTTTTCAGGTATTTCAACAAGGAAGAAATCACTCTCCTCCTAAAATGGAATCTGTGATTTGGGAATGTGGTTGATCAACTTGATATGCTGGCCAGATGTGCCCTATGTAATAAAATGAAAAGAAGATACAAGATGATGTCATTTTCCAATATTGTGAAACCAAAAACAAATGCCTTTTGTGAGACCAGATTAACAAACCTCTGACAGTACAAGGAGTTTTTAACTGTTTGAAGAACCTAACAGATACAGAGAGGTACTTTCAAGCTGAGACCTGCAGGCATATACTGGTCTAAAACACAGCTTGAGTAGATTTGATCATCCCGTCTCATTCAGATCCAGGAAGAATGGCTATGAGTTGGATTGTCTTTTATCTTTGGCTCTTGACTATGTTTGTGGGCCATATAGGTGGGCACAGTTTGTTTTCTTGTGAGCCTATTACCTTGAGGATGTGCCAAGATTTGCCTTATAATACTACCTTCATGCCTAATCTTCTGAACCATTATGACCAACAGACAGCAGCTTTAGCAATGGAGGTAAGACTTGCACTACCATATGCCATTCCAGTAAATAACCTACAGTGCCCTGTTGATTCACCTAATGTGTTTGATATAAACAATAGGAAAATACTGCTTTTTAAACTATATCTTATAATTTGGGAAATTTTATATAGTTTGGCTCATACTATTACAGACTGAAGAATTTGTATTTGGGGAAATTCTACTCTTGAATTCATTTTTTAGACATGTTTCTACAAAGAAATTGCAAACACTGAAACATAGGTGATGATACCTCTTCAGAGATTTTATCTCTCTTACTTAACTCACAAATTTATATAGATATCATAGCATAATAATATATATAGTTCAGTAGCTGTCTTAGTTTTTATTGTTGTGAAGGGACACAATGACCGTAGCAACTCTTACAAAGGAAAACATTTAATTGGGGCTGGCTTACAGTTTCAGATGTTCAGTCCGTTCTTGTCATGGAGAGAAGCATGGCAGTGTGCAGGCAGATGTGGAGAAGCAGCTAAGAATTTCTATATCTTGATACACAGACATCAGGAAGTAAACTGTGTCTCACACTGAGCATAGCTTGAGCATATGAGACCTTAAAGCCTGCCCCCACAGTGACACACCTCCTCCAAGGCCACACCTCCTAATAGTGCCTAGGCACTATTATCGGCTACAGTTTTTCATAGTATAAAATTAGAACATGCCTATAGAGTACTTAGTACATAGTAAACACTCCCTAAGTAATGGTCTTTGTGACTCATTTGAGACATTTTCTGAATTATTTGATGATGCTACAGAGATTAAACAAAACATTTTATGCTCTTTCAATACAAGGTCTAACTAAGAAGAGTAAGATTTGTTCTAGACCATCAGATTAGGATATATTAAAAGGGGTATTGTCTGCTGGAAGTAAGTTGGCACCCAGCATGATAGTTGTAGTAGTTTTTGCTACATGCTGAAGACTGAATTATAAATACCCCCATATCTAGTATCACTGCATAATCATAACTTTTTTGGAAGCAAGAAGCATGTCTTAAAGATGCTTTTGACTCTGTCATTCAGTAGGTGGAAGACTTTGGACAGATTGTCTAACATTCCTATATCTTTTTTTTTTTTTTTTTTAAGGCAGCGGTAATGAAAAAACCTAGATGGGCTTGTTAGGATTAATGGATAGATTTCTAGTAGCTGCACAATGCATGGTGTACAGATTTTAATTCTATTCCAAATTCTGTTTCTAAATTGTCTAGAGAAAGTCACTAGGAAGGTGATGGACTTGGCCCCAGTTGAACTTTTTTCTCCTTGCTTACCAGTCTCTCTTCCTGCTCCCTCTTTAAAGGTCTTATAATAGCTATCCTACTCTAATGGGTATGATGTCCTTGGTTTTTACATCTAATTGGGTTGGATAGTTAGCATTTCTCAGTACTCACTGATGAACATTTGGGATTTTTCCTGTCTTTTGCTCTTATAAAAAGTGCCATGCATGTGTCTTCATACTTTTATTAATTTTTTTAAATGAAATTCTAATATTCAAATCAAAGAAAATGCTTTCATTGATAATTTTAAACTATTACACTTTTTGCTGTCCTGTCCTGTTCCATACTTACCCACCACCCCCACTCCCCCATCCCCTACGCCCCAGTAATGCATGAGAGAATCTGTTTCTCAGCATTAGCTGTAGAATCTGCTCTTTGCCTCTGTATTAGACTACCACTGATAGAATACCTGCAGAAATAATGGTAAAAAGACTTTGAATTCGTCTTGGAGGAAGGTGTGGCAGAGTAGCTCCACTCATAGCAGGTGTCTGTGGCCCTGCTACTTACATTGCAGTGGACATAAAAGCAGAGAGCATGCAGGTGAGTTTAACCCTGAAATGCACTTCCCAGTAGACCTACCTACTTCCACTAGGTAGGCTTCTAAAAGAACCATTCCTGCTGGAACCAAGAATCCCAGCAAACAGGAGCCTCTGGAAACATTCAGATTCAAGCTATAGTTGTGTTAAACCAATGTGGTAGCTGGAAAATAGCATCTCATTAATCTTTAGCACCTACTTTACAGAGACTTCATATGTGAAGGCAGTAAAATGGAGATTAATTACCCGGTAATGAAGAATTTGTAATGAATAGGTAAGAGTAAGAAGTTTGAGGTTTAGTGATTCAAGCCTGAATTTTGCTGCTACTTAGAAAGTGTAGCTTGGACAAAAGTGTCTTACTGTATCATCATTAGAATGGATTGCTTATAAAAGTCAAACAAAATATGAAAACTACTTTTCTAAAATAGCAGTGCCAGACCTTGCCCAGAGGATCCAATTTGGAGCATAATAGACATTGAAAATGGCTTCTACTTTAATGACTAGTCTCAATGGTCTGCAGAAGCTTTTCATCACAGTTGCACAGAACTTCCTAGCATTCCTTGACCATATCAAATCATTGCAAATGCCACATCTGCCTAGAAGGCTCTGGGTAATATCTTGCTTTATTCTCAAGACTTGGCTTGGGTCTGATTTTCTTGTGAAATCTAGAACAACCAAAGTTAGTGCCTCTTATCTCCATACTTAGCATTATGCTTTGCTTATCTCTGTTCAGTATATGTTATTTTGTTACAGTGTATACTCTCTGTTCCCCTTACTCGTGTCCTTATCCACCTTTGTGTGCCTAGTACTTAACGTAGAACCTCATATACAGTAATTAATAAATGCTTGAATTATATTGTAATTCTTTAGTAGTGGCTGTAAGCATAATTATGTTTCGCTGTTATACCTAAACTCTTAACTTTCCTGGGATTGAAAATAGTTTGATGGTATAGTAACGCTGATCACAGTTCACTAGTTGTGAACACTAGTATACTTACCTCCCTCCCTCTCTCCCTCCCTCTGTCCCTCTCTTATTTGGTTGTTAAAGTAATTTGAAGTTTTTAATATCATGTGTTTGTAATTTATAAACAACATATTTAGCAAAAAATGAAAATGAAGCAATAGAACTTTAAAGTACAGGATGGTGTGTGACTTAACCAAAACATGTGCGATGTTGTACAGGCTAGTTTAATGTCAGCTGATATAAGCTATAGTCATCTGAGAAGAGGGAGCCTTAATTGAGAAAAAGCCATCATAAGATCAGGCCGTAGGTAAGTCTATAGAGCATTTTCTTAATTAGTGATTCTGAGTGGGGCCCACTCCTGGCCTGTGGTCCTAGGTTCCATAAGAAAGCAGGCTGAGCAAGCCAGGGGAAGCAAGCCAGTAAGCAGCACCTCTCCATTGCCTCTGCATCTGCTCCTGCCTCTAGGTTCCTGCCCTGTTTGGGTTCCTGTCCTGACTTCCTTCAGTGATGACAGTGTAAACCAAATAAACTCTTTCCTCCCCAAATTGCTTTGGTCATGTTGTTTCATCACAGCAATAATAACCCCAACTAGGACAGAGACTACTGTAAGAACCTCCTAAATTAAAAAACAAAAGAAGTACTTTCTCTTCCAGTCTCTTTGACCTTTGTAGCAGAAGCAAGATGATGAAAGGAACATCATCCTTTGGACAGCGTCACAATAAGAAGCTGTGGCTCCAAGCCCTGCCACCTTCAGAAGTTGACCTGTGGCAAATGGGACTGCATTGCCAAGTGATAGAGAAAGTGTAACGAGAGTGCCAAGGCTAAGCTACCAAACACTACTGGGCCTGGGTAGATAAGGCACCAAAATTGTCTATTGCAGATTCAGACAGGGATTCCATGAGGGAAGCACCCTGTTCACTTTGAAGATTTCAATCAGTCATAAATGTTTTGGTTTCAAAAGCAAAACAATAACAAAATGCTTTACATGCAGATAGTAGAAAGTTATTTGCACTCATTTATGATTTTAGGAACAAAAATAACAGCTTTTGACATTTTGAATGTACCCCAATGAATGCTGATCCACATTTATAGATAGGCCTTTTAGGAAATAAAGCTTCTTTTGAGTTCCTGTTTTGTTTGTTTGTTTTTATTTTTTTGTTTGCTTTCCAAGACAAGGTTTCTTTATGTAGTCTTAGTTATCCTGGAAAACTCTGTAGAGCAGGATGGTCTCCAACTCATAGAGATTCACCTGCTTCTGTCTCTGCTTGGATTAAAGGCAAGTGCCACCACTGCCAGGCTGAGTTCATGTTTTTAGTCTCTCGGATACATTGATTGTCAACCATATTTACTTTTCTTACTATCTTTTGTTTAGGTTAATGTTGGTGCCACCTAACTCTTAGATGTTAAGAGCAGCTTGACTAATGGACATACCTTGAGTGTGTTCAGGCAGTGCCTCTTAGTGTGACAGCTTTAAGTAAAATCTACTGTGATCTTCAGATAACAAAAAGATAGTTTAGTGATAAACTAAAGAAAAGTGATTCAGTGTTACCCTTTGACTAAGGTTACAGTCATTGCTAGCTCTGCTAGCTCAGTCAATAGAGCATGAGACTCTAAATCTCAGGGTCGTGGGTTTGGACACCATTTGTAGTAATAAGTTTTTGGCCTGTCTGGCCTGTGGTCCAGACCCATTCAGACCTGTAGTCCCACAGAAACACACAGAGGTTTATATTAATTTTTATACTGATTGACCTATGACCCAGCCATGATACTTATCTTGTTTAGCCATGTGGCTTGGTACCTTTTCTTAGAGCAACATTTTAACTTTTGTGTGTGTGTCTGTTGGCATCTCTGGTGGCATCTCTCTGGCATCTTTGCTCTACTCTTCCTGTTCCCAGAAGAACAGGAAGCCCCTTAGTCTGGTAACCCCACCCACACTTTTCGTCTGACTTTTGGCCAATCAGGTCTTTATTAAACCAGTAGGAGGGACAAACATTTACAATGTACAGAATATAATTCCACTACAGGGATGTTTATTTTCTCTCTAAACAACAATGTAATGAAATGACCTATTTTATTATTACATTGGCCTATATTTCTAGCCCTGATAGGTGTGGCTTTAGAAACCAGTTTTGTGACTAGGGTAAACCAAACAAGAAGCTTCTAAATTAAAACAGCTATTCAGGTAGCAGAGAATTATTTGCAGTTATTTCTGATTTTAGGAACAAAAATAACAAGTTTTAGAAATTTTGAACTGGTTTTCTTCTCATAAATTGCATTAAAGAAATCCCTTAAAATTCTTACTTTAAATCAGATTATTAAATGGAGTAGAATTTGAATTATAAAGTATTATTTTTTTAAGTATGTCATACTCTAAAAATCTCCACAATAGTGGAAATATTAAAAGTTTGCTCACTAAAGAAGAGTCAAGCCCATGCACTATTTAGGAACTCCCCTTTGACTTCTGAAAGTAAGTAGATTCCTGTGATAATGATGAATTTCAGAACAGATTATTCAATTACCCATGCTATTAGTATTGTGAAGCCTACTGTAGTACATATTTTTAAATTAAGATTTGAAAAGAGTTGTTACTGAATTATAGGTTTTTTTGTTTTTCTATTTTGTTTTTTTTTTTCTTTTTTTCCAGAAACCTAGAGGTTTTTTGGTTTGGTTTATTTTTTTGAGACAAAAACAGTTAAAAGTTTTAGATCTTGTATCATCAGAAACTCTTGTCCAGAAAGAGATTAGGTTTTGGGTTTTGTTTTGCTTTGCTTTGTTTTTTTTTTTAGTCTTTTATTGTTATGCTTATATAAAATTATTTTTATAAGTTGTTTGGAACAACTTCTTATTCCAATTGGATCTAAAGTAGCTATGAATAGCAGTTTTGAATTTTCAAGGCTGTTCCACATTTGTTCACATTTAGTGAATTTAGTCATGCTATTCCCAAAGGCAGTATGGCACAGTTTCTATGGTTACCAGGCCCTTTGTACAGTGACAAAGATTGGAATTCTGATTCTCCTGAGTCAGATTTTGGCCTTTGACACTGTCCCCTTTTCACACCCTTGCTAAGCTTGGACTGTTGCTATGCTGGAAGGCTTGTCAGTTAGCAGGTTGCCACGGCAACGAATGGAAATTTGAGAGAAGAAAGAATGGGAGCACAAAGGCTTGGTTGATTTGAATTTAAACAAAGAATATAGGGTTCCATGTAGTGCACCTTTGTTGTAGAAATCAGAATTTAGTTTTAGAAAGTTACTTTCCAGTTTGTAAACTTCCTCTACTCTAGTCTTGATTTAGGGAATAAAAACATCACTGCTTAGAGAAACACTCAAGAAGAATCATTTAGAATTCAGTCAGCCAAGTTCCTTTCTCTAATAGATTTTGAGTTCCTTATATAACATACATAGTCCCTTATGTTACATATGCATTCTCAACCTAAGTGTCCTGGCTGCGTCATTTAATTTTTATTTTGCTGAGGTTAAAAAGGTTAAGGCTAAGATCAAGGTGATTTGCTTATTTTAAAAGTATTAATACTTTGCTTTTATTACAGCTTTATTGAGTTGTGCCATGTATAACAAACTACACTTACTAATGTGTTCCCTTTGATGAATTTTTAACAGCTTCTATTACATCATCACCATTATCAGAATGTAGAGCCTTTCTGTCACATCAGCAGCCTTACAGCCCTTTGTGGTCCTCCCATGCTCATGCTTCCAGCCATTGCAGATGTGCTCTCTGTCCATATGGATTAGTGTGTGTTGTAATGTTTTATAGACATTGGCTCACACAGCATCTACTTTTTGGATTTTAGTTTTAGAAGCACCTCCTCTTCTGCTCCTTCCCCATGCCCCCCCCCAATTCACCTTTCAACTTTAATGCCTTATGTATTCTAGTACCTCACTCCCCTCATACCCATTTTTTCTTTCTCATGGTTCCCTTATATTTTACTTTGGAGTCTTGAGTTAAACTTTTACTTATTAATGTGTGTGTGGAGAAGGAGCGCCACAGCATGTTTGTGAAGACGAAAGAATGGTATTTAGGAGTCAGTTTCCCTTCCTTTATGTTCTCATCAGGTACCTTTATGTGCTCAGCTATCTTGCTAACCCCTGGGTTACTTACATATTCTGAATAAAATTCACGTCTAACTATAATCCTAGTACCTGGGAGGCTGAGGCAGGATTATGTTCTGGCCCACTGGGCTGTGTAGTAAGATCTTGTCTCAAAATACCTAGCCCAACTAAAACAAAACAAGACAAAAAAAAATCTTTTGTAGGGCATAAAATACACAAAAATATATCCTAGTTTGAAAGTTGTCTTTCCATCTTTTTAGCAGAGACTTTAGGAGGAGGGGAATATTAGTCTTTGATTGTGACACTAGCATCTAATGGCAGAGCCATCTCTTCACTTCAGGAACTTACTATTATTATAAAGAACAGTTTAACACCTCCCATACACACATTATGGATGTCTTGAGTTTCATTTCTAAGAACATGTCACCTTGTGGTAGTTCGGAAAATACATTATTATTTATTTTCTCTGTTTCTCTCCCTTCAGTCTTAATGTTATATAATTATGGTCTTAGTTAACATAGACTCAATGTATATATAGATCTTGTTATTTTTCACCAGTTTTTTAAAAATGTGTGTGCAGGCACATATGTGCTATAGCACAGATGTGGAGATCAGAGGACAACTTTGAAGAACTAGTTTTTTGCCTTCTACCATGTTGAGATAGGGCCTCCCTTGCTGATCTGCTTCTGTGCTATCTACTCCAGGCTAGCTGGCTCCTGAGCCTCCAGGAGGTTCTCCTATCTCTGTGTACATCTCTCTGTAGGAAAGATGAGATTACAGATGGCCTGCCACAGAATCAGTTTGGTTTTTATGTGCTTCAGGTTGTCAGGCTTGCATGGCTATCATTTGTACTTTCTGAACTGTCTTTGTTAGGGTTTCTGTTGCTGTGAAGAGACACCATGACCACGGCAACTTTTACAAAGGAAAACATCTAATAGAGGCTGGCTTACAGTTCAGAGGTTTAGTCTATTATTGTCATGACAGGAAAAATGGCAGCACGCAGACAGTCATGGTGTTGGAGGAGTAGCTGAGAGTTCTCTGTCATAATTCACAGGAAACAGGAAGTGGACTGTATCTCACATAGGAGACCTCAAAGCTCACTTCCAAAATAACACACTTACTTCAACAAGGCCACACTTCCTGATAGTGCCACTCTCTAGGTCAAGCATCCAAACACATGAGTCTATGGGGACCATACCTAGCCAAACAACCACATTCCACTCCCTGGTCACCATAAGCTTGTAAACATAACATAATACAAAATGCATTTAGTCCAACTTCAAAAGTCCCTGAGGTCTACCACAGTCTCAACAATGTTTAAAAGTTCAAAGTCTCTTCTTAGAGTCATACAGTCTCTTAACTGTAATCACCTATAAAGCCAAAATAAAAAAAATCACATACTTCAATATATACTGGCACAGGATATACGTTATTGATTCAAAATGGAGAAAAAATAGGATAGTGAAGAAATACTGGACCAAAGCAAGACTGAAAACCAGTTGGGAAATCTGCAAACTGCATCTCCATGTCTGATGTCAAAACATACTTTGGATCAACCCTTTTGTCTTTGTTAGCTACAACATACTTCCTTCTGTTGGACTGGTTTTACTTCCTGTTATCAGCTTTCCTCATCAAGTATCCCAGGACTCTAGCATCTTCAACATTTTGGGATCTCCAAAGCAATCCAGGCTTCAACTTCATAGCTTTGCACAATGGCCTTTCTAAGCCTCCATTCAGGGAGATCCCCAACACATGCCTAGCTTCAGCTGCTTTTCATAGTTGCAGAGGGAAATTTTATAACTTCTTTCTTTTATCTTTGACTCTAAAGCCAGAACCACATGGTCTAAGCTGCCAAGTTCTGCTGCTTGTTGGAGCTGGAACATGATCCCCTGTTCAATTACACCTTCACCAGGTTTCTGTTTTTAATGGTTTACTTCACTGCCTAAGCTACTGCTTCAGGCTGGCCTCAAACTTAGAAATCCACCAGCCTCTGCCTTCTGAGTACTAGAACTAAAGGTGTGCACCACCATGCCTGGACCTAAACTGTTCTTTAATTCCTTTTCATAAATTGGAAACTTAGCTGGATGTGTGAGTTTGCTCTCCATTTCTTAATCTTATCTCCTTGAGAACACAAGACTTAGCTCCTGATGTCTCCTTCCTCCTCAAATTGTACTTCTTGCTCAGCTTGCTTCTTTTCATTATAAATCTTCATTAAAATCAACACTAGTAACTATAGGAGATTTCTTTTGTCAATGTAATTAATCCAAAACACTTCACTTTATTTAGCCTCAGGCAGACTTTTTTGGACAAGGGCTGAAAAAAAAAAAGCCACATTCTTAACTAAAATATCACAAAAGCAATCTCTAGGCAACATACTAAAATTCTTCTCCTGAAATCTCTTGAGCCAGGGCTCCCCAGTTCAAATCACCGTGTGGTGGTTTGAAAGAAAATGGTCCCTGCAGGGAGTGGCACTATTAGGAGGTGTGGCTTTGTTGGAGGAAGTTTGGGGTGACCCTTGAGGTCTCTTTTTGCTCAAGCTGTTCTCAGTATGACATACAGTTGCTTCTGCTACCTTTGGATCAAGATGTATCTCAGCTCCTTGTCCAGCACCACGTCTGCCTGCATGCTGTCATGTTCCACCATGATAATAATAGAATAAACCTCTGAAACTGTAAGCCAGCCGCAACTAAATATTCTCCTTCATAAGAGTTGCTATGGTCATGGTGTCTCTTCACAGCAATAGAAACCCTAGCAAAGACACACCCTCAGCATTACTGTCTTCCATGTTCCTACTAGTATGGCCTATTAAGCTCCACTTAAAGCATTGAATGAATGCTTTAATAAAAAAGATTTTATTAAATTTTAAAGATGATTTGTGGGACAAGTTGGTGTTGTAATACAGCATAGAAAAATCTTGGCAAAAGGGAAGAAGTCTTTTTTTAAAGGAATTTTTTTTTTCTTTTTTTATAGAATTGACATCAGGACACTGGACAGGTCAGGGTATTACTTGCTTATTGGCCAGGACTCCAGGAAGTGAGTCTGAATGCTAACAATTGGCATCTTTACATGAATGTTTCTAGTCCACAAGCAGTTAGTTTCCTCATGGGTTTTTGTCTACCTGAATTTCATCATATGTTGGAGTCCTAAACTTAGTGTCTCACACTGTAACTACTTCAAAATAGGATCATTCCAGGTTAATTATGATGAGGTAATACAAGGGCCTCTTAATATAATGTGATATGACTAGTCCCCTTAGATAAAAAGGAAATGTGGTCATAGAGAAAGACACACCTCCAGGGAAAAATGATAAGTAGCTGTCTTAGTTAGGGCTCTATTGTTATGACTGAACATCAAGACCATAAAGTAAGTTGAGAGGAAAGGGTTTATTTAGTTTATACTTTCAGTTGCTGTTTACTGAAGGAAGTCAGAAGGAGAACTCAAACAGGACAGGATCCTGGAGGCAGTAACTAATGGAGAGGCCGTGGAGGGATGCTGCTTGCTAGCTTGCTCCCCCTGGCTTGCTCAGCCTGCTTTCTTACAGAACCCAGGGTCACTAGCCCAGGGATGGCACCACCCACAATGAGCTGAGCCCTGCAGAACTGACCACTAATTGTGAAAATGCCTTATAGATGGATCTCATGGAGACATTTCTTTAGCTGAGGCTCCTTTCTCTCTGGTGACTAGCTCGTGTCATGTTGACACACACACCAGCCAGTAGCCACGGGGAGAGTGCTAAATGAAGTGGCCCTGCCACAGTGAAAACACTGCCAGAAGGAAGAGGGCCCTGAGACAGGTTATTCTCTGTGCCTTCAGATGTGGTCCTGCTACACCCTAATCTCAAACTTAAGGGTTCCAGAGCCAGAGACAGTGAAGTTCTGTTTCTTAAGTCACTCTATATCTTCATATATTTGGATCGTTTTAATTTCTTTCATCATTTTAATTTTCGGTTAACAAATACCTGTGCATGTGTTGTTGGACATAAGTATTTGTTAAGTATTGTTACTCAGTCAACACTTTATCCATTGTTTAGAGTCAGTATCTTGAACTGACCTTGACTCCTCATCATCTGCCTTAGTCTCACAGGTGCTGTCATTCTAGGCTTCTATCACCACACCTGGACTTTCTGTGTGTGTGATTGTTTTTATTTAGGCTTCTGGTCTCCGTCCTCTCCCCCACTGTGTTTTCCTCTCCCATGTTGCCTTCTGTGTTAATTTTTTCCATTTCTGTTACTTTGATGTTGTCTATTTTTGTATTGCTTACCTTAAAAACTATAGTAAGTTCATTTGATTTACAATGTCCTAGTAAAATAGAACTCTGTACTCAACTTTTCCATTTTATTGTTATACACACTAATTTTAGGTTTATTTTATATTTGTCAGCATAGTGTATTTGTTAATATATTTCCGTACACTCATTCCTTTTGTTGCTTGTTCTTTTACATTTTCATTGTTTTTGGTTCCTTTGCACCAGCATAGGCAGTTTGATTCTCGGCCTCTTGCCTGACTCCCACATTCAGCCAGTGGCTTCATGTGAGTATGGCTGCTCTCTCAGCCCATATGGCTGCACCCCTGTTCCTTCAGCACATGGTCCTCAGTACTTTTCCAGAGTAGTTCCTCAGCAGCTTAAATGGATGACTTAAAACCTCTTCTTCTAAGTTCTTCATAGAAACCATTATAATTGGAAGTGATTATTGATTGTTAAATATTAGTTATGTATGCTTTACAGTTAGTTTCTTTGGCATCAATTTAATTGACTCTTGGTTTTCTGATTATACTATATATAGAAATAATTATTCTTACTCAGTACATAAGCTGTGTGACAGTATAACCAGTTCACCATCGGCTGTAGCTCAGTTTATTTTATAAACAACTGGAAAAATATTCAGTAATCAGAAATCTAGGTGTACTTTTTGGGGGGAGTATTTAAACTATTTCTCTGGTTTGCAGTCGGTATCTTAGGCTAGTTTTATGTTTGGGACCACAAGTTGTCATTAACTTAGTATCAAATTATAGCGTTAGCTGTATTTCCCACATTTGATTTCAGTTTAAAGAATTGTGTAGAAATTCAGGATTTTTAAATTTTTTTTTTAAAGAACTGAGAAACCTTTTCTCAAGTGGAACACTGTACTGTATGCAGCTATGGAGAGGCCTTTTCCAGTTCCATCCTTTACACTGTCTTCTCCCTTCCACCCTTCCCAGAACCCCTTGCTGTTGCTAATTTGCTTTTTGATTAAGTGTTAATTGAAATACATAGAAGAAAATTAAAACCCTTGTAGTCCTACCACCAAATAATAAAATTATAATCATTCTTGAGCTTTAGTGCGTATCTTGTGTAGTTTTTTCTTTTTCCTATATTAAGTAGATTGCATTATTAGTCATTCCCAGCCTGCTTCTTCATTAATATTACCTGTACCACTTAAATATGTACAAGGATTTATCAATTTTGTCATAGTCCTTGGATCTAACCAAATCAGATTCTAGAGAAGTAGCTCGGGAGCATTTTTTTTTTTTATCTTAGCAGTATTAATGGCAGTGGTTTTTTTTAAAAAGATTATTAAAGAAACTGGTTACTAACAAACACTTGACTTATCTAAAGCTCTTTATCTAATTACCTAATTTTAATTTTTTCCTAGCCATTCCACCCTATGGTGAATCTGGACTGTTCTCGGGATTTTCGGCCTTTTCTTTGTGCACTCTATGCTCCTATTTGTATGGAATACGGACGTGTCACACTGCCTTGTCGTAGGCTGTGTCAGCGTGCCTATAGTGAGTGTTCAAAGCTCATGGAGATGTTTGGTGTTCCTTGGCCTGAAGATATGGAATGCAGTAGGTATGGCTCATTTTTTAAGCTGACATGTGTCTTCTCTTTCATCGATTTTAAAGAGCGGGTTTGTTCTTTTTAAAAAAAAAAAAATGCATGGATGTGTATACATGTGTTTTATTGTCTTTTTTTAGGAATTGGGAAGAAGTAAATAAAAATGATAGGAAAAATATTTCTATGAAGAATTTAAAAGAATTAAGAATTATACAGTCTGTGTATATATATTTAATATTAATTTAAAATATTTAAATATTTTAAAGTATTTCTACCTTTAAAATACTTTTCTGTTTTTAGAAGTAATGTCATTCATGAAAAAATAGAAGCTAAGCAATGATGTCACATTTCTTTATTTCTAGCACTTGGGAGACAGAGGCAGGTGGATTTTCAAGGCTAGCCTGGTCTACAGAATAAGTTCCAGGACAGCCAGGACTACAGAGAGAAACCCTGTCTCAAAAAACAAACACACACACACACACACACATGCGCACGTGCATGTATATATTGGTATATATATGTGCATGTATATTAAAATAATTACTCATGACTATCATTATAGCAGCTTAAATGCCTGTGATATAGATGTGCTGATATCTAAGGCTATTGTGTTAATTTTGTTTTTTTTAATTTTTTCCCCCTATCACATACTAACTAACACCCAGTTGAGAAAATGTTGGGTGCTTTTCAAATCTCATCTAACAGATGGTGAGCTGTTACAGAAGATTTAAAGATTTGTTTAGCAGACATTCCTGTAGTTTTTTTTTTTTTTCTTTTTTTTTGGAGTAAGCACTATTAATAATAATGATATAGTATGTTATATAACATGCCTTTTATTTTCTGATTTTAGAGGTAAGTAATAATAAAGAAATACTCATGCACTCATAATGATCTGCCTTTTTCCTGTTTGAAAATTTTGTAATGTTTGTCTTCAGATCTTTTTTAAGAAATAAAACACTGTAGATACAAGCTGAGCTTGGTGACATATATGCTTGTAATCTCAGCATTTGGCAAGCTGAGACAAGAGGATTATGAGTTTGAGGCTAGCCTAGGCTACATATTGAGACCCTGTCTGGAGTGAGGTGGAGTAGGGTTGGGGGGGCTCTATAGTACAGCTGCATGTTTTTTTTTTTTTTGACTTTTTTTTTTCCTTCTTTATTTTGTATTTATCAAAAAAACAGTAAAAAGAATTTTAAAATGCGGAAGAATTAACAATAACTATACAGAGGATAATAATCATAAGCATGGCTTATCAAGGGTGGAAATGCAAATAAGATTGCTACACATATATTTTCTTTGTGTTCAGCTTTCCCTCTGAATTTTTTTTTCCATCCCTGTATATCCTTATTGAAGGTCTCTTCCCCCTCCCACCACATCTGATCATTTTTCTTCTCTGCAACTCCCCAT
>PVIH01021342.1:0-29988 GCA_004025045.1 Sigmodon hispidus | reverse complement strand
ACCAGATGTGTTGGGAGGGGGAAGAGACCTTGAATAAGGATATACAGGGATGGAAAAAAAAATTCAGAGGGAAAGATGAACACAAAGAAAATATAGGTGTAGCAATCTTATTTGTATTTCTACCCTTGATAAGCCATGCTTATCATTCTTATCCTCTGTATAGTTATTGTTAACTCTTCCACATTTTAAATTCTTTTTATTGTGTTTTTTTTTAAAAAATAAAAAATAAAGAAGGAAAAAATAAAATAAAAAAATTAAAATGTGATACATTTACACAATAAAAAAAAAGAAAATATAAAAGGGACTATTCAGGAAGAGAAGAGGACCAGTTAGAGGGGAAAGTAAGCAGAGAGATTAATGAATGGTGAGTCCATTTAGCATACATAGAAAAATGTGACAATGAATCCTCCTATAACAAAAGCAAATTTGTACAAACTATGGAAGAATATATATTGTACCCAGCAACAGCATATATTACTTGTAATTACTGTTTCTATAAGCGAATTGACAATATAACACATTTATTGTTCAACACTAGACTGAGTATTTTCACTTAATTTAATAAATATATACTACTTGATATTTTTGTATATTAAACACATTTATGGTTTGAAAGATCCTTCAAACCCATTAAGTTTCTATTCTGTTTACCTCATCCACTTTAAAAATGATTACAAGCAGCTGGATGTATTAGGCATTGAAGATCCATGTTGAAATGTACATATACTAAGGAATTACGAGGTTTTTTTTACATGAAAAGTTCAGATAACCTAAATTTGTTGAATTTATCCATGCTTAACAAAACAAGTTCAAATGTTTAGGAAGCAGTAACCCCTCAATATCCTCTCTGGGTTTGATCGTCTAGATTGATGACTTGACCCAAGATAATGTACCTCTTGGCTTTCATACCACTTAGATATATGGCATCAATCAGTTCACCTCACTGAGCCTTAGTCTCTAATTCAACATGATAATAGATCAAATTAAGGGTTAGTTTACTGTGTACCACACACCTTTATGTAAACTTATAGGTATCTTCTTAATTATACAACTAACATAGAAATGTATAAATACTTCTTATAGACTCTAACATATTCCTAGTAATGAAGTAATAATAATATTAATGTTATACACCAAGTTTTATAGTTAGAGGTGTTTCAGACTACACAAATGAATCAACTATTCTTACTGGAGTCTGGCAAGGCATTTAAAACATTCAGTTTCCCATCCTCCTCATTTTAGCACATGCATACTGTAATATCTGTTGTATATTGACAACTACAAAGTTATTTTCACTATTGTGTCCAAAAGACTATTGCTTGCTCCCATTTCAGAGTTTCTGATAGTTTGGTTCTCATGTATGGTACAGTTGTACAGTTTGGTCTTCTTATGGAAATCCTAACAGCAGAAACAGGGGCTGTCTCCAAGTCTTTTACTGACTTTTGGGACTTGCACATCATATACTGGGTTGCTTTGCCCGGCCATAAGAAATGGGTAGGTGCTTAGTATTACTGTAACTTAATATGCCATGTTTTTTGATACTCATGGGAGACTTGCCCCTTCCTGAATGAAGATAGAAGAGGAAGGTATTGAGGGTAGAATTTGGAGAGGGGGTGTAGGGGGGAAGGACTGAAATGGTATAATAGAGGGAGGCTGGGGCCAGGATGTAAAATAAATAATGAATAAAAAATAATTAGACTTTTTATTTATAGTGCTGTGTGCCATCTCTAACTGTGAAAGAAGATTATATTTCAGTCTGGTGAGGAGTATTTCTGGAACACATATCTCTTTTGGAAATTTAATGTTTTGAGTAAATACTTGTTGCCTGCTTCCCAAGTGAGGATTAATGGGACAATGTGCTCTTTAAAACCCATTAACCCTAAGTATAACAACTTCTTCTCTAATTAAATAATGGCCAAAAAATAAAATCCCAGACATTTTTGTTCTCAGGGTTATTTGAATTATACATATTGTGACACTTATGACACCTTGATGCTATATTGGACAATCTAAACTTCTTTATCCATGATTTCTTTATTTATTAATTACATCCTGACTTCAGTTTCTCCTCCCTCCCAATCCCTCCCTCCACTCCTCCTTCATTTCTATTCAGAAAATGGTAAGTCTTCCATGGATATCAACAACCAGCCATTGCATATCAAGTTGTAATAAGAATAGGCATCTCTCCTTTTATTTAGGCTGTACAAAGTAACCAAGTACTACATTCCCAAAAGTCAGTGAAAAGAGTCAGAAGCAGCCCCTGTACACATTGTTAAGATTCTCACAAGAGGACCAAGCAACATAAATGTTACATACATGCAGACAGTCAAGGTCAGGCATGTGCAGGTTCTAAGTTCAGTCTCTATGAGCTCCTATGAGCCAAAGTTATTTGATTCTTTAGGTTTTCTTATACTGTACTTGATGTGTCTTGCTCCAGAAATCTATGGTATTTACTGTCTTCTGAGAATTTACCTTAGGCCAAACATAGGTGGATGAGAATTACAAAGAACACCACTTGGCATTAAGAGTTATTTTATAGACATTAAATTCACAGATTGTGTATGTGTGGTGCTGGTGATAAAAACCCAGAACATTACATATGGTAGGTAAGTGTTCTACATCTGAGTGTATCATTGGTCTAAAGTAAATATAAGCTGTCTAAATGTTTGAAAAGTTTTAAACTGTAAAAAATATATAAAATGGCAGAAGATAATAAATACTTAGCATTATTGTCTGTATGAGCATGGTTTATATGTGTATGTGTACATGACACAGCAGACATGTAGACATTAGAGATAATTTTGGAGACTTGATTCCATCCTTTCACCTTTGTATGGGTTCCAGGGTTTGAACACAGGTCCTTAGCCTTGTGCTGTAAGTGCCCCTCAAAGTAAATATTATATGATTTGATAATTATTAGTATGTGAGCATATAACATTTTCACATTACTTTATATTTTCATACATGTATAGAAATTATTTTAATTTGTAAAAAGATAAGCAAATCAAACAAAGAGCATAAGAAAGAAATCAGCAGTTAATCAGCTAATAACATCTTTTTATTTTAATTTTCAAGCAGGAGTTAATGCACAGGGCAGGGATCAGACTCAACATTTTATAGAAACTATTTTCATTTAATGAGAATCACAAAAATGTTTTGTTCCTAGTAAGGAACAAAATGTGGTAGTTCAAATAAGAATGGCTCTCATAGGTGCTGATATTTGAATGCTTAGGCATCAGGTAGTGGAACGACTTGAGAAGGACTAAGAGGTATGACATTCATTTTTACCAAAACCAATCTACAGATTCAATTCAATCTCTATGAAAATTTCAACACAACTCTTTACAAACAGTGAAAGAAAAACACTCAACTTTAATATCCAAAAGCAAAAGACCCAGGAGAGTGAAAACAATCCTGAACAATAAAAAAGCTTCAGGAGGTATTTCCATCTATAATCTTAAACTCTAATACAAAGCTATCCTAATCAAAACAACATGGTATTGGCATAAACAAACAAAAGATCAATGGAATCAAATAAATAATCCATTCACAAGTCCACACACCTATAGACACTTAATTTTTGACAGAAAAGCCAAAATTATTTGATGGAAAAAAGAAAGCATCTTCAACAAATGGTGTTAGCCTAACTGTATGTTAGCATGTAGAACAATGAAATAGATTCATATTTATCACTCTGTATAAAACTCCAGTCCATGTGGATCTAAGACCTCAACATAAATCCAGTTATACTGATCCTGATAAAAAAGAAAGTGGGAAATAGCTTTGATTACATTGGCACAGGAGACAACTTTCTAAATAATGCAGACACCAAGAATAACAATGAAAATCTGAGACACTTTTGTTAGGAAAAGGGTATAGTCCATAGGACAAAATACTAGCTTATGAAATAGGAAAAGATTTTTCAACTTCCGCATTTGACAGAGGGTTGATCTCCAAAATATATAAATACCTCAAGAAACCATACATCAAAAAAATAATAATCTAATTAAAAATAGATCTAAACAGAGAATTCGCAACAGAGGAATCTCAAAAGGCAGAAAACAAATGTACACATTTAGTCATCAGGGAATTACACATCAAAAATTACTCTGAGATACAAACTTATACCTGTCAGAATGACTAAAATAAAATATACTAATGATTGCTTCTGTTGGTGAGGATGAAGAGTAAGGGGAACACTCCTTCATTGCTGGTAGAAGTGAAAACTTGTCCAGCCATTTTGAAAATGAAAGTGATGGTTTCTCAAAAAATTAGAAATTAATCTATCTCAAAATCCAGCTATACAACTCATTGGCATATCCCCAAGAATACTCAATCATAGCACAAAGACACTTGCTCAACGATATCCAGAGAAGTTTTGTTCATAATAGTTAGAACATTGAAACAACCAAGATGTGCCTCAACTGATGAATGAAGAAAGAAAATGTGGTGTATTTGCACAATGGAGTATTACTCAGTTTTTAAAAACAGAGACATTAGAAAATTTGAAGGTAAATAGATGAAACTTGAAAAAAAATCATCCTTAGTGAGCTTACCTAGATCCTGAAAGACAAACATGCTATGTACTCACTCATAAGTGAGCATAAGCTAAAATTAAAGAATAACCATGCTACAATCTACACACTCAGAGAGGCTAGGTAACAAGGAGGGTGCAAGAGTACTTCACATGTATCTTCCTGGGAAGAAAAATAGAGGAGACCTTCCAGGTGGACTGAGTGAAGTTAGCGATGGGAATATGAGGGATTAGGTTGAGGACTGGGTTGAGTGGGAGAGTACAGAAAGAGATAACATGGAAGGGGGTTATTTTAGGGTCAGGTAGAAACCAAGTGCAAAGGAAACACCCATGAATCTACAAGGATCACCCTAGCTAAGACTCTTAGCAATAGTGGATATGTAGCCTGAACTTGACATCTCCTGTGATCATACAAGTCTTCCTCTGAAGGCATTGGGACACCCACCCAGCTAGACAACCTTTGATATGCAATCTGTCCTACCTATGGGATATGTGTGTGTGTGTGTGGGGGGGGGGGGGAGATATAAGGGTGACACAGATTGTGGGAATGGCCAATCAATGATTGGCCCAGCCTCAGACCCATAACATGAGACTAATGTCACCACTGACACTGCCTAGAATGCTAGGACACAGAAGCTAGATGGCCCAGAGACCTAGGATGGGACCATATATGATTGCAGTGAAAATGTCAATGTAATGATACATAATAGTATTCTGCTATACTTATAGATTGGTGGCTAAACTAATTATCATCAGAGAGCCTTTGTCCAGTAACTGATGGGAATAGATGCAGAAACCCACAGCCAAACATTAGGACAAACTAGGGGAATCCTGCTAAACAGGAAAGAAGAATTTTAGGAGCCAGAGGAGTCAAGGATATCACAAGAAAACCCACAGAAACAACTAACTTGGCTCGTAAAAGCTCATAGAGACTGAACCAACAACCAGAGAGCTTACATCATACTGAATAGCCTTTCTACAAATATTGTGACAGTTGTATGGCTTGGTATTCTTGTAGGACTCCTAATAATGGAAGCAGGGTCTGTTTGTAGTGCTTTGTTGGCTTTTGGGAACCTATTCCTCAAAATGAATTGCCTTGTCCAACCATAATACAAGGGGAGGTGCTTAGTCTTACTGCAACTTGATATGGCATGTTTTGTTAATACCCATGGGAGGCCTGCCTCTTTGTGAACAGAAACAAAGGAGGAGTAGATTGAGATAGGGGCAGGGAACTGGAGGAGAGGAACCTGTGATCAGGATGTAAAATAATTGAATTAAATACAAATATGATGAGAAAAAGGAGTGTGGTTTTGTTGGAAATAGTATCACACTGGGTGGGGCCTTGAGGTTTCAAGCCTACCTGTATGTTGCAGTGCTCCCTACTGTGTTGATAAAGGACTAAACTTCTGAAACTGTAAGCCCAATTAAATGCTTTTATTTATTATAAGATTTACCATGGTCATTGTGCCTCTGCACAGCAATGGAACAGTGACAAAAACAGTATGAATCACCTCATGTGGTAACAAAATAATAGCTAGATAAAAATATTGCCATGCACCCAGCGGAATCATTTTGTGATTTTAAATTTACCTTAGAATTGTCTATTTCTTCATGAGCACTCTACACTTAAAACACTAGAAAGGCACATACCACTTATATTATAATAGAATGGCCATCATAACTTTGCAGATTAATTTAATTTGATTTTTTGTATGTAAGATAGAATCTGACATTTGAAAGTTTTTTTTAAATTTCCATACTCAAACAGATATTTTAAATGTATACAATTTGAATTGTTACGATTATTTATGTTCTTTGTAGTAAATGTTCTGTGTTTTGCTTTAAAAATAAAATGTTAAACCAAAGACTTTTAATAAAAAAAAAGAAAAAAATAATTTTATCTGGTAGTTAAGAAAGTCCCAGTGAATGAGTTGGTTAGTTCTTAATCAACTCGACATAAGCTAGCATCATCTGGAAGTAAGGTACTGCAACTGAGAAAATTCCTTCATCTGAATATCCTGCGGTGTCCTCTATTGGTTAATGTCTGATGTGGGAGGGCCTAGTTCACTGTGGGTGGTGCTACGTTGCCCTGGGCTGGAAGTCCTGTGTGTTATAAGGAAGCAGGATAAACAAACAAGTCATGCAGAGCAAGCCAGTTCGCAGTACCCCTTCATGTCCCATGGCCTCTTCATCAGTTCATATCTCCAGGTTCTTGCCCTAATTTATGAATGGTGGACTACAAGTTGGAGTATAAAATAAAACCTTTACTTCCCACGTTTATTATGGTCAGGTTTTAAAAACCCACAAGAATGGAAACCTAAGAAGAATTTGGTACAGGCCATGGGTTATAGCTATAACATGTTGACCCATGTTTGTGGCGAACTGAAAATGGGCTTTGGAACTTTGGGCTAGAAAAGCCATTTAATGCTCATAGGTTATGATCTACTATGACGACTTAGATCCTATTGCTAAGAGCAGTGTGGAGAAAGGAGACCTGTATTGTGAAGTTTCAGAGTCCCTTAAAGATTCTGTTTGGACAATTTGATATTTTGAATTAAGAACCAGTAAGATAAAACTTTTGCTTTGTTGGTCAGATGAGGCTCAAGTATCACCCGTGATTAAGAAGAAACCAGAATATTTTACACCAAATCCAATGGGAAGTGTTTCCTAGGGTCAGCAACAGAAGATGTGATCTAGAGGGGGGCCAAGGGTGTATCTCATGCCGGAAGTCAAACTTGGTAGTGTTAAGAGTCACCTAGGTGGTACTGATTTTGAAGGCATTGAAGGGGTCATGGAGAGCAGCTGAGTCTTTTGAAGGCATGAAGGGGTCATGGAGAGCAGCTGAGGCTTTATACTGTGTAGCAGGGCTAGGATCCTGAAGTAAGGCCAAGAAAGGTCACTTGTGAAGGTATTGCAACTGTTGCAGCAGGATAGCCTAGCATTTTTGAGATGCCATTACAATGAGGTAACCACCAGTGACTTCATTTCCTATGGGGTCAACCTGCCTGAGTCTAGGAGACAAGCTGTGTGCTGTGGATGTCAGAGCCAGAGAAATGGATCGGATTCACTTTTCTTTGGAGCATAGAGGATCATGAACTGATATCCAGCACTGCTTTATACACTGCTGGACTTTGATTTGATTGTGACTATGACCTGATTTTTCTTTCTGAGAATAAGGAAGTATATACATTTGATTTTACAGGAGCCATTAACGGAGAGACTTTGAAATTTTAGACTATGGCTATTTTAGAGATTGGGTATTTTAGAGACTTAAGATTTGAATTTTTATTTATGGTTGTGAGCCTAGCCTTTAACGGCTGAGCCATCTCTCCAGCCCAAGATTTGAATTTTTAAAAGAGAATAAGTTTTTAGTGTTTAAATTTTAAGACAGAACTTCTAAAAATTAAAATGTTTTATTTTGACATTAACATGACATTGTGAGTATAACAATTGAGGTTATGCCTTAATTGTGCTTAATTTCATCATCAAGTTGATGAAAGATTCATTATGTTGGGTAGTTTTATGTTAGTCTGACACAATTAGAGTTATTTGGTAGGACAGAACTTCAATTGAGAAAATATCCCCACCAAATTGGCTTTGTGGGAAAACCTAGGGTGTATTTTCTTGGTTGATGATGATGGGTATGGGAGGGCCCAGCTCACTGTAGGCTATGATATCCCTAGAACACTGGTTCTGGCTGCTATAAAGAAAACAGACTGAGAAAGCCATGAGGAGCAAGCCATTAAGCAGAACTTCTCCATGGCCTCTGGTTCAGTTTCTACCTTCAGGTTTCTGTCCTGTTTTCCCTTAATAGTGGACAGTGACAGAGACAAGTAAGCTGAAATAAGCCTTTTTTTTATCACAAGTTGTTTTTTTTTATTATTGCATTTGGTCATGGTTTTATGACAGCAATAGAAACTGTAACTAGAACATTAAACTATTTTAGGCTAACTGGGCTAAAAACAGTTACTGTTATTATGCTAAATCATCTGAAATTGCTTAAACTCAACTTCAGTGACCTACAAAATATTGTTTCATGTTTACTTTTTAGAGAGAGAGAAAGAAACAAGGTGAGAGAACATGTAGTTGAGTAGGTATAGAGGTGAGTAGGAGCTGGAAGAAGTTAGGGAAGGTAGAAGAATATGACCAAAATATATCATATAAAAAATAAAAAGTTAAAAATAGTTCAAACTGATTTTATTTCCTTTCTCCAGAGGAGAATGTAAGACTTTTGATAGAATATATCAGGTAGAGCCTTGGCATTAGATTGATTAGATGCAGTCTCCGCTTCTTAGAATTTTTAAAACAATCTACAGTTAGGGACAATAGTTGCATTTTGTTCGTAAACATTTTAGTTAACTTAGCTATTGTGATTCTGTATGTCCTATTGTACCCTTGGATATTATAATATTTTTCCTGTCAGAACCTAGGGTAAGACTGTTGCTCATATTTATTTCTAATTCAGCCTTGTACTTAATGACATAGTTTCTTATGGTGGTAGCTCTTTAAAGGTATGGTCCTCCATTGATTTCTCTATATTCTTTCAACTACATTTGTTTACTAATTTTCTATAGTGCAATAGCTGCTTCAGTCTTTACTACTTCTGAGCTCTAACTTTTACTTAGATTTTGCCTTGGTAATTCATCACAATCCTTTTGGTCCTTTTTTTTTTTTACTACACACATCACATACAAACATACACACATATAAACATATTCATGTTTCCAATATACTTTATCAGTAATGTTACTCCAAAGAATATAGTATAATACATGTCAGAAAAGTAAAATCAAGGCCTAATAGTCTTAGAAAGTGTTTTCCTACTAGCACTATTTCCAATTTGTCTAAAAATCTTTTGATAAGTTACATAGTAAAACTGGCTCTGAGCTTCAAGGACTTTGTAATTAAAGTACAGAGATGCTTAAAAGAGATGTAATTTAAAAATCTTTGGTAGTGCCCATTCTTTGAAAAATAAATAAAATTTGCAAACTCAACAAAACCCAAAGAGTAGACTGAAGTGAACAAAATGAAAAGAGACTTGTTACAGCAGACTAAAGTGAAATTCAGAAGCTCATTGTGGAATATTTAAAAATTTTATACTTCGGCAGTGGGACCATGGAACTGCCTACTGCCTGGCCAGGGATGGGATGGGGATGTGTGCAGAAGAAAGAATGACCTGATGTGGTGGAAGGGGGAAGGGACCTTGAATAAGGATATACAGGGATAGAAAGTATGACTTCTTTGTTAATAATAATAATAATAATAATAATAAAAAAAAGAAATAAAAAATTTATACTTCAAAACGCTAGAAAATCTAGGAGAAAGAGATCAGTCCCTAAAACATGAATTCTACCAATATTAAGAAAATATGAACAACTTCAACATACCTAGAAAAAAAACAGTGCTTACGTAAGTAACTTAATAAAGTTTATTTTTTCTTTATCTCCCTCCCTCCTTTTGTCCCTCCCTTATTTCCTTCCTGCCTCCCCCTCTCTCTCTTACACACACACACACACACACACACAGAGAGAGAGAGAGAGAGAGAGAGACAGAGACAGAGACAGAGACAGAGACAGAGAGAGACAGAGAGACAGAGAGAGTAAACAGATACAAAAAGACATGAAAATAGAAGAATGTGTTTGGAAGAACTGGTTGAACAATAGTGGGAGACAAATGAGAAAAGGTGGCAGGGGGTGGAAACAATTCAAATATACTAGATGCATGTATGAGAATGTCAAAGAATAGTGACAGTTTTAAAATCCCATGACACAACACAAAATAAGCTTAAGGATGAGTAAATTCAGTGCTCAATTCTACAAATATGTTACCCAAATCAAATAAAGATATAAACAAAAAAGAAAACTATAGGTCAATTTCCTTAGTGATCATAGGTTTAAAGGTTATTAACAAAATACTTACAAATTGAATTAAAAGTCACAAGAATAGTACTACATATCATGACCTACTTAGTTGTAATTCATGGATGAACAATTGTTTTAACATGCTAAATAATAAATTTAAGATACTATGTAAATTAAGTAATGAACAGGAATCACATGATATTTTTAGTAGACATAGAAAAGGCATTTGACAGTGTTTCAGGGTGATTTAATAATAAAACCCCAGAAGAAAGTAGTGATGGAACGCAACACAATAATGTTTGTATATGACAAATTCATAGTCAATATTATAAAAATGGGGAAAAATTGACATCATATTTTCTAAAATCTGCAATAAGACAAGCGTGGTGACTCTGATGTTGTTCAATATAGTGCTTGAAGTCTTTGTGCAGTAAATCAAGAAACATAAATAAAAGTGATACAAACAGAAAAGAAAGAAGTAAAATTATCTTCATTAATACAAAATTTATGCTGAAAAAAGTCCTGTAGATTTTACCAGAAAAAAATCTTAAATCTGATACATTCCTTAAGCAAAGTTGAAGGAAACAAATTTACAAAATAGTAGGTTTTTGAAATACTAATAATGAACTATCCAAGATAAAAATTATAAGAAAATATCTGATTCACAATATATTAGCAACAAGCCTGTTTTAAAAAAAAAGAATTATAAAATAAAACATTTTAGATAGTGAGTAAATGAATTGAACCCAGTCCCAATTGATATATTTACAATAAAACTCACACATCAAAGGTACAAGGAAGGAACATTGTGGAAGAGAGGAGGAGAGACTGTAAGAGCCAGAGAATTTGTAGTGAGGCTGTGTCTCCCACCATTCTCAGAACCTCAAGCCATAAAGTTTCACTACCATGAACATGAGTCAAAGAAGGATGGCAATAATAGACATGCCAAAGAGGAGAGAGGAAAACTCAAAAGGCCAGAACCCTCCCTACAGGCATCTAAGGAATACTGAGAAAGGGAGAAATAGATTTCTCTAAGAACGGGTACTGAAAACATAAATATAAATAACATTGTACAAACTGAGCAGGTTACATTTAATGACATATGAGAATATAGGAAGGGACAATAAAATCTGCTTAGGAAATTAGTATCATAATGGACAGTGACCAAGGAGAGTTGGGAATAAATTATGAGACAATGAGATGGTTGAGTGAGAAGAGCAGTAAAGAAGGAGAAAAAAGAGGGAGCCAATGCAGGGTTGAAAAGAGGCCGAGTGCTGGGGAAACTTCCAAGAATTCACAGGATGTCCCTGGCTGGGTCTCCATTCAATAGTGAAGATGTTGTCTAGACAGAACTTCCCCTATAATCAAATGAATAACCACCCTAAGTGTCATTATAGAACCTACATCCAGCAATAAATAGAAGCAGAATCAGAGATTCATAGCTAAGTACCAGGTCAAACTCCTGGTCCAGCTAAAGAGAGAGAGAGATGAGAGTCTATGTGAGCAAAGGGATAGTAATTATAAAGAAGAGTTCCACAGAGATGGCTGGCTGGAGCTCTAGGGAGCTCACTAAACCAAAACCAGCCACTGGGGAACCATCAGGAAAAAAGAATTAAACCCTCCAAATGTAGATGACTGTTAATTGGCCTGGACAGTATGAGGAATCCCGTGGAGTAGGATCAGATTTTGTTTCTGTGCATGAACTGGCACCTTGGAACCCATTCGCTACAGAGGAACTAGGTACCTAGCCTAGTCCTAATATTATGATGAGGGAATTGGGCCTACCTCAAATGATAACACCAGACTGAACTGACCCACCTTGTGACTTCTTGCCCTTTTCGGAGAAAGGATAGGGGGAGGCTGAGGGAGGACTGAGAGGGATTGGGTGGAGGGAAGGGAGGGTGAGCAGGGGGGATACATGGAAAAAATCTTTTTAAATAAAAAGAAAGAAAAATATCCCATGCCATTCCTTATAAAACTAGAAAAAACAGAAAGAACAATGCTGGACATATCATAATATTATAACAAATGATGTTACTGAGCCATAGTGACAAAGGCAGTATGGCAATAGGACAAAAATAGACATTTAGACTAATATAAAAGGATAGAGAAGTAAAAAAATAAGGTCACATTTATGGTCACTGAATTTTTGGCAAAGAATCAGAAGTTTATACTGGAGAAAATGATAAGTGATAGTGATCAAATGCCTATCCAGATCTAAAAGAATGTGAGCACAAAATGAATTCAGAAGATGTAAAGGCTTTAATGTGAAGCCAAAATGTTTCATAAGAATGTATAAGAGTTTCTGTGGAAATTCTCCAAAAACACAGAGATAACTCAAAGAATTAATGAATGGGAAATTAAAAAGCTTCTCTATGCAGTGGAAACTATGAGTAAAGCTTCTCCAACAAATAGAAACTATAAGGAAAGAGATATCCAGAAAAATGGGAGAGATATGTTTCCCACCTATACTGTAGGCCAAGGTGATGGTAGCTAATATCTAGAATATCAAGAGCTACCACAAATACCACAAAATTGATTATTACAATCATTAAGTGTACTAATGGACTAAAATAAGAATACCACAAAATTGATTATTACAATCATTAAGTGTACTAATGGACTAAAATAAGAATTCTTTAAAGAAGAAAAATTGTCAATACATATTTTTAAGAGTTTAATATCCTTAGTTACCAAGGGAATGCAAATTAAAACTACTTTGAGATTTTACCTTACCCCAAATCAGAATAGCTATCTAAAAATCAAGAAAAATGAAAGCAAATTCTTGTAAGAATCTGGGGGGATGGAACATTTACACAATGCTGGTGGGATTATAACTTGTTATATTTACTATGAGGTCATTATGGACATTTTTCAAAGAAGGAAGAAAAGAAAGTATCATTTTTCACCCAATTATTTCATTATGTAGACTAAAAGAATACTAGGTCCTATCACAGAGAAACTTGCACATATATGTTTATTGCTGAATTATTCACAAGAAAATAGTAGAATCAACTAAGAGGTTCATAATTAGGTACGTGAATAAATAAGTGTGGTACATAAACAGTGAAATTTTATTCAGCTATAAAGAAGAATCAATTATAATATCTGTAAAAACATAGAAAGAGTGGAAATTATTATATTTAGTAGATGTAACCCAGACTCTGATATAGGAACTATTCAGTTTCTCTCATATACAAATCATATAACTTAGATTTTATACATTTATATATATGCAGTTGTAGTAGAAGTCATGAAGCTATAAAAGGTACCATGAGAGTGGGGGAAGGGTCTTGGGGTTTGGAAGAGGATAAAAGAATACATATATATGTCATGGAAGCAAAAAGGGACCCTGATGTGGTGGCTCACACCTTTTATCCCAGTACTCGGGACTTTATGTGAGGCCAGGCTGGTCTATAGAGCTAGTTCCAGTACAGTAGGGCTACATAAAGAAATATCGTGTTGAAAAACAAAAAAACAAACAAGTAAAGCAAAGCAAAAGGAGAGACTACTGAGAGAAATAAGAGGACCTCTGGGAACAGGGAAAAGGGAGGAAAGTGTAGAAGGTGAATGAACAGAAACAATGTGTGTTCAAATTGCTATAATGAGACCAACTAAGAAGTATCTATGAAATAGTTACTAGTCTTCATTGCTTCAGAGTAGTAGAAATGCAAGTCTAAATGAACTCTTTGTCCATGTAAAAATGGTATCCTGTGTAAGTTGAAAAGGTTTTTTGTTGTTGTTGTTGTTGTTTGGTTTTATTTGCTATGAATAGCAATTGGATTAGAATTATCACATACAAAACAGTAACAGTGTGTCTGCCAGGTACTAAATTTGGGTCTATTTTCAGACAGCAGGAGAGGTACTGTACTTCTACTGAATGTAGAAAAAGGAGAAGGAAAAATTATTTTAGTAATTTCTCTTCTGCAAATGACTGTAATTTTGTTGATTTGCTTTTTTGTTTTTTATTTCAAATTTTTCATATCCTACACTGCTGGGCCTCCCTTCCCTCCTCCCAGTCATCTCTCAATCTTCTCTCACCATACCCCCATCTATTACCCAAGGAGGGCAAGAAATCCCAAGGTGAGTCAGTTCAGTCTGACATATCCAGTTGAGGTAGGTCCGATTCCCTTATCCCAGTATTAAGGCTGGGTTAGGTGCTCCTCTGTTGGGAATGGGCTTGGAGAAGCCAAGTTTGTGTACCAGGAATAAATCTCATGAAAAGGTATGCCTACCTACAGAGTTGTTTGAAGACACATGAAAAAAATTATATATGAATGAGTTAAATACTTAAGATATGAGCCACAGTCTTCCAAGGTAACACACTTCTACTGTTTGAGCTTCCGTTTTTGGTTTTTTTTTTTTTTTTTTTTTTTTATAAATTTTCTAATATACTAAACCAGATCCAGATTTCAGCATTTATTTTTACCACAAAGGTTCAGACAACTAAGAGTGTTGCACCTGGGATACTTGATCTTTTACCAAACATTTTATACAATAGAAACTTGAGATGGTGCTTAATTCATGAGTTAGGACAATTATTTACACACAAGAATTTAAAACTCTTTGTCATTATTTGGAAAATATTTTTTACGTATTCTTTGTTCATGTAGACAACTGAAAACATAGTAGGGCATATCAGTATGGAAAATGAAGAAAGACCGGAGCTTGAATCACTTTGATTTCTGAGCAGGAATGATCATTTTAGATCAATTAGAATTCAGCTTCAACATAGTGATGCACTGTAGGGTAGGGGGAGTACTAGTTTAAGGCCTGTGTGGACTATGTAATGAGATTTTTAACTCAAACAAGTTGTATTCAGTGGGCCACTTCCTATTTTGAGCAGATTTCTAAGATATTATGTATCTTGGAGTGTTTGTTTTTGAAAATGCATTTTTCCCTTTTTTTCCCATTCTAAATTTAATCACCATTTTCGGACATTCATCTAGAATAGTCTCAGACCTGGCTTACATACAAATGTAAGTGTAATTTGTCTATATGCCTTTATTTAGGGCTTACAATATCATTCCAGAAAAAAGTTCTTAATTAAAATTTCATTAGTAATAATTAAAACACAAGATACATAATAAGTACTATAATATTAATATACACAACACTAAGCTTCAGGACCATGCCAATTAGGTATTCTTTCTCTAATTTTTAGATGATAGTTTTTCATTTAGAAACATGAAGTAGTTTGTCCAAGATGAGAATAAAGCAATGTGGAAATATTAACCTCTATCCATTTAATACAATATAGTCTCTCAAAAAATAGCAGTTAGCTTTAGTAATATCTCATGATTCTTGATAGATGAAGTGACCACGAAACTGACATGGCTTCTTCAAAACATTCTACACACTCAACTTTTATTAATTGAAAGTGTATTTGAAGATGAAAGATTGATAGTATTCCCTAAAAACGGCGTAGCCCTTTATTTCCTGCCAAATATTTTTGTTGAGTAAACAGACATTATGCATTTCTACAGGAATTCATCATGTCACCTAAGTAATGTAACAAAAATTTTTGCCTCAATGACTTTTTTTTTCTGGAATTGACCACTTTATTTCTCCACTATCTGGTATTAGTCACTGAATTTTTTTCTCATTGTTGATTTTGAAATTTCTTCAGAAGATATTGGAGGTAATGATGAAAAATCAGATGTTTTACCTAAGTTAGATAAATACAGGACATAACTAACTTAATTTATGCTAACTTGTTTTACTAAAATTAAAACAAGTTTCTTAGGCAATACAGTCTTGGTGTCCATATCTATTTATTCCAAACCCAGTGCCTATTACACTGGAGTTTTTAATATGCCTGGTACCTATTAATAAATAATTAAGGAAGGTTTCTTTAAAAGTTGTTTCCCTGGTACCTATTAATAAATAATTAAGGAAGGTTTCTTTAAAAGTTGTTTCCCCTTATGATCCTATAAGCTTTTTGGAATGAAACATATCTTTGGTTCAAAGAACATAAAATTGAAGTGGAACAAAAGCAGATGAAAAACATACAATTGGGAACAAATAGGAATATTTCTGTCTTACTATACAATCTACAGAAGATTTAAATTCTTTCTGTAAAATAGTTCATGGAAGGAGAAGAAAATGGACATACTAGTGGACTTGGATTTCTGAGTAAGGCAAACAATCAAAGCTAAACAAAAAGGTATGCCAAGTCCTTGAATGCAGTCATCACTATATATGTATCAAAAAATTGATCATACTTTATAGATAAAGGCAGCTGTAGAAATAGATAATCTTGCCAATTACAAACAAAAGACTCCAGGAAGCCAATTGGCTTAACCTTGCACATATTGGTGCTGGTAATGCTGTATTTAGAAGCTAATTTTCAATAGTTCATCTACACTTTTTAGTGTTTACTAATGGAAGAATGTGAAAGAACTTGTAGTAGAAATCATTCATTAGAAAGTAATGTGCCAAGGGTCCAATGGTCTAAAGGAAATCCAACTTAAATGTATTGTTGGGGTCTACAAAAGCCTTATAACTTTCTTAGCTCTCATTTCTGACATTGGAGTATCTTTCTAAATTTATAATTTCTTACATCTCAATTTTTGCTTCTTTCTTGTCTTGGATATTAGAATAACATGGATTGACAATTATTGTTGGTCAGGGCACACAGAAAGTTGTCTTCTAAGCCAGAAATGATAACATGTTTATTTTTGAACCTACTCAAGTTTTCCTTAATTAATTTACTTCTTTATCTATGTATCCCTCTCTCCTCAATGTTTCCTCTTCCAAGGCACAGAAGTAAGACCATCAGAAATGCTTGTAGTAGAAGGAGGTATTACCAGGTTTATGTCAACTTGACTCAATTCAGGATCATTTGGAAAGTGATATCCTCAAATGAGAAAATTTCCCCATCAGATTGGCCTGTGGACAAACCTGTGGCATATTTTCTTGACTAATGCTTGATGTGGGAGGGCCCAGCTCATTGTGAGCATTGCCACTCCTAGGATGGTCCTTGGTGCTATTAGAAGGCAGGTTTAGAAAACTAGGAGGATCAAGCCAGTATAAAGCATGGTTCCATGACCCCTGCATCAGTTACTGCCTCCTGATTCCTTCCCTGGTTTTCTTCAGTGGTGAACTGTAATAAAGATGTAATAGCAATATCATAGAAACAGCCTACATGCCCCTCAAATGAAGAACGGATTAACAAACTGTGGTACATCTACACAATGGAATACTATTCAGCAGTAAGAAAAGTGATATTCTAAAATTTGCAGGCAAATGGATGGATTTGGAGAATATCCTCCTGAGCGAGGTATCACAAACCCAGAAGCAGGGGTTGTACTCACTCATTAGTGGACTTTAAACAAAGAAACCAAAAAGATGTCATTGTATACAAGAGCTCAAGGCTAGAACATAGCTAAATGACACAGTGTTTCACTTCTGTATTGATGGTCTCTGGCAGGGTTGTGGGTGAGCAAGGACTCGTTTTCTTCAAGGGTCAGGCCACAGGGAGTTTAATTATGCTCCAGTAAGTAAATGTAAATGAGCAGCATGAATGGTCAGTCTTTTTTTTTTTAACAAATGGTGAGATCAAGAGGACTGATAACTGAGTTTGATGGGGTGCATGATGTAAAACCACCAAATAATAAATAAAAAAGAAGTCAATGTGGAATGAACCCTTTTCTTTTCAAAATGCTTTTCATCATAATGTTTTATAACAGCAACATAAGCACTAATTAAAACATACACTGGTACCAGGAGTGGGATTTTGCTATGGCAAACTTGTCATGTACGTATTTTTGGGAGCATTGTTGCAGCACTGTAATTTTGAGCTATGAAAAGATATTGAGTGCTGACAGGTTTAGTGATTAGTTCTTCAGCAACTTAGAAGATAATAGTGCTGAGAGCAGTGCAGATGGCAGAGGTCTGACTTTTTTGTTTTATATTTTGTGTTGGTCCATGATGTCTGGTCAGCCAGAGCTGAAGAATCAGCTGTGATTAACAAGAGAAAAGCAGTTGGAATAAATGCTTTAACTACTCAGACACCAAAAGCTGATGGAGTAGTTGTAATTTAAAAGGGACCAGCATTATTGAGGTGAAATATTACTGGGGCATTTCCTCCAAGTCAGCACACTGAAGCTTGGGTCCAAAAGGAGCTGAGGCTGTATCTTATTCTAGAAGTCAAAGTTGGTAAATGTAATGATGGTTTTGAAGGGATCATGGAGAGCAGCTGATGCTTGGCACTGTGCATCCGGGTTAGAGTCCCTAAAGAGTAATCAGGATAGGCTATTGGTGGATGAGCATCCCAGCTGCATTGGAGACAAGAACATTTTGGTGATGCCAGTATTATGGGATGACTGCCAAGGACAGTAGCAGCTGTGATAGTGGAGCAGAGTTGGTCTGAGTCTTGGAGACAATCTTCACATGCTGTGAATGACAGAGGCAGTTATGTGTGATTGTCTAAGTCCTTTGGAGGCCAGAACATCATTCAAGAATCCCAGACATTGAACATTGAATTATTTATACTGTAGAAATGTGGTTTTGATTTGTTCAGATTAGTGTGATCTGGATTTTCATCTTAGGAGTTAGAAAGTATTTAACCTATTTATTATTATTATTTTATAGGTGCCCACAGTTTAGAAACTTTGAATTCTGAAAAAGTCTTTGAATTTTTTAAAAATAATAAGCTTTTAAAGTGTTTGCATTTTTACAGGACATGGGGCTTTTAAAAGTTGAAATGCTTGTTTATGTGGGTTTTCAGTTTTTCTTTTTTCTGTTTTTGAGAGAAAGAGAGATCATATGACACTGTGTGTGGAAGGAAGTGGAAAGGATCTGGGAAGATTTGGGAGGAAGGAAAGAAGGTGATCAAAATATATTCCAAGAAATTGCAAATAAAAATAAGTTAAAATATTTAAATGCTTGGGATACTTTATATTGAGATTTAATATTAACATGAGATTTTAGGAATGAACATGAAAGGAAAGTTAACTTTTGTATTTTTTTTTCATTTATTTTACATCCCAACTGAATTTTCCTCTCTCTCCCCTCCTTTGCTCCTCCCTCCTGCCTCTTCTCTGCCAACCCTCCCATCTACTTCTCCTCTGTCTTTGTTCAGAAAGGGGAAGGCCTCCCATGGGTATCACCAAAGTTACACAGTAATGTATTTGTGTGTCAAGCTTACCAGGTAAATTGTTCTGACTTGCTTATGTCAAATTGTCACAAGCTAGAGTCAATTTGAGAGAGGCAATCATAATTGAAAAAACTCCCTCCCCCCCTACAGATTGTTCTTTAGCGAGCCTTTGAAGCATTTTTCATGATTGACAATTGATGTGGGAGGGCCCAGTTCACTTTGTCAACCCATATGTCATATATATGATATACATGATATATATATATATATATATATATATGATATACATGATATAAGTAGACAGGTTAAGCAAGCAGCAACAAAAAGCAAGTTAGTAAGAAGCATTTCACCATGGCCTCTGTTTTAGTTCCTACTTTCATGTTATTGTCCTGCTTGAATTTCTGTCTAGATTTTCCTTAATGATAAAATGCACCCTGGAAATGCAAGCAAAATAATTCTTTTCAGTCTTTGATCATGATGTTTTATTACAGCAATAAAAACCCTACTGATGACATAGCTTTGAAGGGGAAGGGGATTGATAGTAGTAGTCTGGTTAAAAAAGAGGGTCACAGGGAAGGGTGTATGTGATCAAAATTTATAATGCACACATAGGAAAATAGAAAACATTTCTTAATATATGTTAATAAAACATTAAATTTTTAAATAATTAATTTCTTAGTGTGATGGCTAACCCTAACTGTTAACTTAGTTGGACTTAAAATCACAGGGGGGGGTGTATATGAGGGTGTTTCTAGAAAGCATTAACTGAAAAAGAAGAATCACCCTGAATGCTGCTGGAACCATCCCATGTGTTATGGTTTCAGACTAAGTTAGAAGCAGAAAGTGAGATGAGCACCAGAATTCATCACTCTTGACTGCAGGTGCAGTGTGATCTGTTGACTCCCAGTCATGATTCCATGATTTCCCTGCCATGATGGACTATATCACTTCAAGTTTTAAGCTTCTTTCCTCAAGTTGCTTCTTGTCAGGGTTAGCCAATGAGAAAAGTAACTAATACACAAGGAAACCAAATTCACGAGCCTTATTTGAACTATCATTTAAATGATATGACTTGTTGTTATTCCTTCAGTCAATTACGAAAATGGAATACAAATTGGATAGTGAGTGACACAAAATTTGCTTTTATTAATAGTTTTGGGGTTTATGTTGAAACTGTCATAATATTAGGATGAGAAAATTGGACTTGCCTGGAGTGGATGCACCACACTGAGCTGACCTACCTTGGAACTTTTTGCCCTTTTGGGGGAAGGGATGGGGGGATGAGGAGCAGAGAGACTGAAGACTGACTGGGAGGGATTAGGAGGAAGGAAGGGTGGGTTAGCAGGGGATACATGGATAAAAAAGACTATATATATATATATATATGTCAAAAAATTAAAGGTGAAAAAAGGTATTTATGAGAACCAGACCTACCAATTGGCAGAGTAAGGATCTAAGTAAATTCTTTCATAAAGGCAATGCAAAATGTTGAAAGAAGAAGAACAACAAAAATCTTGAATTTTAAAAAGTAACCAAAGGTATAAAACTGACTTAAAAGATAGCTACCTTGGGACCTCCTGCCCTTGCTGGGGAGGAGATAAGGAGATGGGGAGAAGAGAGAGTGACTGGGAGGGTTGGGAGGGAGAAGGGAGTTTGAACAAGGGGATACATGAATAAAAAAATATGACTTTATTCTTAATAAATAAAAATAAAGATAACCATTCTAATACAACTTCCTGAACACTGGTATAAACAATGGAATTATACTGCTTAGACTTGAGTCTAATTTCATTCCTCTCTTACCATCCTGATACAGCATACATACTATGTATAGAAAAAGTCCAAGTTCCAGAACTGCATAGGGAGAAAGTGTTAATGGTAGGTGAGTAGCCTGTGATGTAGCATCTGATGATTCTTTTTCCAGAAATTGTTCACATGCAGCACAGGAAAAAATGTTAAAATAGGAAGTGGTACCACTGTAGAGAGAGTATGGTGGGCATCTGATATGAAGCTATCAGTTAAGCGTTTTTCTCATTAGGTTTATGACTCTATTAGAAATATGTTGTGATAAGATAAATAATGTAAGCCATTCTATGGACTCTGCTAGTCTAGTCTACCAAAGTTCTTAAAGGGAGGAATACTTTAAGATGGTTTCTTTGTTTTTCCCCAAAGAAGGTTGTGACTTAAAATGGGGAGGGTGAAAGGAAGATGTACTACTATGCACCAGCTTTTACTGATTTAAATATGCAATTTGTTGTACACACTATGCTATAGACATGTCAAGGCTTTCTCCCCCAACTAGGGTGATACTTCATTTAGATCTCTTGACTTAATACAAAGTGTGTAAATCTGATGTAGAATGCAAATACCTTATGACTCTGATTTTTGTAACAGCTAAATTTAGAAGCTAATTAAAATGTGTTTAACCCAGAGTAAGAGGATTTACATTACTTATTGGAGGAACTGTTGAATACATATATTGTTTCTGCTTTGCCTAAAAAAAATCAGCTGGTGAACTGAGAGCTGACCCACTTTGGAGTATCATGTTAAGCCTCACCCCTAGAACACATTCAGCATTTCAATATTAACTATTACAGTTTCTTTAAAGAATTCTATTCCCAGGGCCTTGGGCTGTTTGACCTGACTCTGAGTTCAGTTCCTTGGAAAAACCCCTATCCCTGGGGTATTATAGAGAACAGTAGCAATAAACTGGATTTAGTAACACACATTTGGCTAAGTCTATAAATTTATTTAGAATAAAGCAGATGCTGGCTAAAAAAAAATTCTAAAGGTTGGTAAGGAGTATAAGAGTTGCATAAGGGATATTAAAATGCTCTAGTATATTACAGGATATTATGTAGGTGGCACATATGTACATCTGTATATATATTACTGCAAAACAAGGAAAGATAATAATAATAACCATTTTCCCTATCTTGGTGTGCTACTCAAATGGGAGGTGATAGCTAAGACTTAAACTCTGTTTCAGAACAGAGTGAAATAAAAATTGACTTACATCATTTCATAAAATAATCTAAACAATTACTATTGAATTCCAAAGCATGATACTTTAATCACAAATCTTTTTTGGACAAGGTTTCTCCATGTAGCACTAGTTGTTCTAGAGCTCTCTATGTAGACAAGGCTGGGCTGAGACTCACAGAGATCCAACCTGTCTCTGTCTCCCTAGTGCTGGGATTAAAAGCATGTGCCCCATTTCCCAACTTCAAGAGCAACTGAAAAGCGGTCAAGCCAGCAAATAAACTAGAACTAAAGAATAAAAATGGAGATGAAACTAGCAACCCAACATTTCAAGAAATACATAGCATTCAGAAATAATCTAGAGAGAGCATTAAAATAAGCAGCAATGAGGAGTAAAATCTTTTTTTAAAAATAAAGTCTCATTTTTTATCCATGTATCCCCTTGTTCAGGAATAAAACCTTTGAACCAACAAGAATCATGGAGAGGGAGGAGGAGATCTGATCCAATAGGTGTTATAATATATTGTTTTAAATGTCTAGCTCTCAATTAGAAGTGATTAGACTGGATAATGGGGCTGCGAATTATATCCAACTGAGAAAGAATTGACTCACCCACAGCAGATAATGCAGAAGCAGACAAACCCTGAATGGACAGAGCTGACAAGAACCAGACAGAACCTCTGTATGCATGCGAACCTGTACACATTAACTTTCTCTCCCGTTTTGGCCAGGATAATGCCTGAAACTCATTTTTAAAAGTTTAGAATAAAAGGTTTCTGTAAACTTTTTTTTTAAAAAAAAGAAGTTACAAGACATGGAAAGTAAGAGAAAAATGTGATTCCTAGGAGATATAGAGAATGTGTAATCAGGGAAGATCTTCAAGGGTGAAGTAACAGGTGTAGTAAATCAGTAATCATCTTTGATTCCAGGAGCATCAAAGTCTCCAAGGACAGACTATTTAGAGGAAAGCAATTAACTATGCAAATGGACCGTACCTTAAGACTAGAGTACTGGTCTTGAATTATGGTAACAATGAGTTCTTTGGCTCATATAAAGGATTCTAAGGACTTCTTTGGCTCACCTTGTAGGGCTAGAACTGAGTAAAATGACTAAGAACACATCTTGACAAGGGTGCTTATTTCTTGGCCCACTATCATGTTTTTTACCCTCTCCAGTTAAATCTAAATCTTCAGTAACTGAAGGTGAATTTGTGGTAATTTATTAAACTATACTTATTCCCCTTCATCATGCAGCAATTAATTCTCCTTTCTCCACTTTCCTACAATACTCTCTTGGCATACTGAAATAGAGAGCCAGCCAGGACTGGGTGTTGTCTACAGAGCGAGTCCCAGCGCACTCTGTAGCAGGCACAGATAAAGTCTGCCTGTCACCATACCCACAGCTACTACTGAGAGAATTTGCACAGCTACCCATCTCCACCTCCAAGGAACGAACAGAAAACGACTGGGGTCCCTGAAGGACAGACTCAGACCCCACCCAGAGAGGTGACAGGAGGCACACCAGCCCGAGTGCCACAACTGACCAGGAGCCACCTAATCATGAACCACTGAAGCCACGGGCAAACATCAGTGCAAAAACTTACATAATAATACAAAGAACAACAAGGTAACTCCAGAAGAAAGTTTCGATCTTATAAATACAAGACCTGAACTGAGCAATGAAGAGGAAACGGAAGGAAGCAACACCAAAAATTCCTTTTTGATGATCATCGAAGCTCTCAAAGAAGATATAAAAAATAGCCTTAAAGAAATAGAAGAAAATGCAAACAAAAAATTGGAAGAGATGAACAAATCTATGAAAGAAAAATGCCAGGAACTAAAAGCTGAAATAGAAGCAATAAAAAAGGGACAAAATGAGGCAAAGATGGAAATAGAAAATCTGAAGAAAAAAGCTGGAATCACAGATACAAGCATAACAAACAGAGTTCACGAGATGGAAGATACAATCTCTGAAGTGGAAGACTCAGTAGCTCAAATAGATATATCAGTCAAAGAAAATAGTAAAACTAAAAAAGCCATAATTCAAAATGTTCAAGAAATCTGGGACACCATGAAAAGACCTAATCTGAGAATAATAAGAATAGAAGAAGGAGAATACCAGCTCAAAGGCACAGATAATGTTTTCAATAAAATCAGAGAAGAAAACTTCCCTAACCTGAAGAAGGAAATGCCTATAAAGATACAAGAAGCATACAGAACACCAAGAGATATGACCCCCAAAAAAGTTAGTGCACCACATTATAATCAAGCCACAAATCATACAGAACAAAGAAAAAATTTTAAGAGCATCAAGAGAAAAAGGCCAACTCACATATAAACGCAGACCCATCAAAATAACGCCTGACTATTCAATGGAAACGATGAAAGCTAGAAGGGCTTGGTCAGAAGTTATACAGATGCTAAAAGAGCATGGCTGCCAAATTAGAATACCATACCCTGCAAAATTATCAATCACCATAGATGGAGTAAACAAGGTATTTCAGGACAAAGTTAGACTAAAAGAATATCTAACTACCAATCCAGCACTACAGAGAGTATTAGAGGGAAAACTCCAACCTAAGGACCCCAGATACACCCACAAAATCACAAACAATCAATAATTCCACAGAATACCCCAGAGAAAGGAAATACAAACAAGTGACCACCAAAAATGGCAGGAAATATGAATCAATGGTCACTAATTTCCCTTAATTTCAATGGTCTCAACTCTCCTATGAAATGTCAAACACTAACAAGATGGATACAAAAACAGAAGCCATCCTTCTGTTGCCTACAAGAAAGACACCTCAACTGCAAAGACAGACACAGGCTTAGAAAAGATTTTCCAGTCAAATGGTCCTAAGAAACAAGCGGGGGCTGCAATCCTAATATCTAACAAAGTAGACTTTAAGCTAAAAGCAATTAAAAGGGATCAAGATGGTCACTACTTATTCATCACAGGAAAAATTGATCAAGAGGAGATTTCAATCTTGAATATTTATGCCCCTAATATAAGGGCACCTACTTATGTAAAACAAACACTGCTAAAGCTCGAATCCCACATCAATTCTTACACCCTAATAGTGGGGGACTTCAGTACCCCACTTTCAACCCTGGATAGATCAACCAGACAGAATCTCAACAGAGAAATAAGGAGTCTCAAAGAGGTTACGATGCAAATGGATTTAGTAGATATCTACAGAAGCTTCCACCCAAATGCAAAGGAATATACATATTTCTCAGCTCCTCATGGAACTTTCTCCAAAATTGACCACATAATTGGTCATAAAGCAAATATCAACAGATACAAAAACATGGAAATAATCCCTTGCAACATATCAGACCACCAGGGCCTAAATTTAGAGTCCAACAACATCAAAAATCAAAGAAAGCTTACCAACTCATGGGAACTAAACATCACTCAGCTGAACCATCTCTGAGTCAAGGAAGAAATAAAGAAAGAAATCAACGTCTTCCTAGAATTTAATGAAAATGAATCCACAACATATCCAAACTTGTGGGACACAATGAAAGCAATCTTAAGAGGAAAATTCATAGCGCTACATGCCTATATGAAAAACCTAGAGAAACCCCACACTACCTAACAGCTCAGCTGAAAGCCTTAGAACAATTAGAAGCGAACTCACCTAAAAGGAGTAGATGGCAAGAAATAATCAAACTTAGAGCTGAAATCAATACAATTGAAACAAAAAGAACAATACAAAGAATGAACGAATCTAAGAGTTGGTTCTTTGAGAAAGTCAACAAGATAGATAAGCCCTTAGCCAAACTAATAAAAAAACAGAGAGAGTGTTCAAATCAACAAAATCAGAAATGAAAAGGGGAACATAACAATAGACCCCCAGGAAATACAGAGAATTATCTGATTATATTTTGAAAATCTGTATTCCGCAAATATAGAAGACCTAGAAGAAATGGACAGCTTTCTGGACAGGTACCATCTACCAAAATTAAATGAAGATCAGAGTAATTACCTAAACAGGCCTATAACCCTTAAGGAAATTGAAGCTGTCATTAAAAACCTCCCCAAAAATAAAAGCCCTGGACCAGATGGTTTTAGTGCCGAATTCTGCCAGACATTCAAAGAAGAATTACTACCATTACTCCTCAAACTATTTCACACAGTAGAAACTGAAGGAATATTGCCAAATTCCTTTCATGAGGCCACAATTACCCTAATAACCAAGCCACTCAAAATCACAACAAAGAAGGAGAATTACAGACCAATTTCCCTCATGAATATTGATGCGAAAATTGTCAACAAAATTTTGGCAAACAGCATACAACAATGTATAAAAGATATCATCCACCACGACCAAGTAGGCTTCATCCCAGAAATGCAGGGCTGGTTTAACATATGAAAAACTGTAAATGCTATCCATCATATAAACAAACTAAAGGAACAAGACCACATGATCATATCCTTAGATGTGGAAAAGGCCTTTGACAAAATCCAACACTCCTTTATGATTAAAGCCCTGGAGAGGTCAGGAATACAGGGAGAATACCTAAATATAATAAAGGCGATTTACAAGAAGCCGATAGCCAGTATCGAACTTAATGGAGAAAAACTCAAAGCAATCCCACTAAAATCAGGAACTAGACAAGATGTCCTCTCTCCCCTTATCTATTCAATATAGTTCTCAAAGTTTTAGCTAAAGCAATAATGGAACGAAAAGAGATTAAGGGGATACAAATTGGAAAAGAAGTGAAGCTATCTCCATTTGCAGATGATATGATTGTATACATAAGTGACCCACAAAACTTTTTCAAGGAACTGTTACAGCTGATAAACACCTTCAGCAATGTAGCAGGATACAAAAATTACTCAAAGAAATCAGTAGCCCTTCTATACACTAAAGATAGAAGAGCTGAAAAAGAAATAAGGGAAAAATTACCCTTCATAATAGCTGCAAATAGTATTAAATACCTTGGAGTAACTATAACCAAAGAAGTAACAGACCTATTTGACAAAAATTTTAAATCATTGAAGAAAGAAATTGAAGATGGAAAGCTCTCCCATGTTCCTGGATTGGTAGGATCAACATAGTAAAAATGGCAATTCTACCAAAGGCAATCTACAGATTCAATGCACTGCCCATCAAAATCCCAACACAATATTTTTTGTACCTTGAAAGAACAATACTCAATTTCATTTGGAATAACAGGAAAGCCAGGATTGCCAAAACAATTTTACCCAACAAAAGAACCTCAGGAGGTATCACCATCCCTGACTTCAAGTTATACTATAGAGCTACAGTAATAAAAACAGCCTGGTATTGGCATAAAATCAGACTTGTGGACCAATGGAATAGAATTGAGGATTCAGACATTAACCCTCAGAATATCCTCCTGAGTGAGGTATCACAAACTCAGAAAAATAAGCACGAGATTTACTCATTCATTACTGGTCTCTAAACAAACAAACAAGAAAAAAAGCCAAGCATGACCAAGCTGCAAACCACAACCACTGAACAGCTTGGGATCAGAAACACCCTAGATTGACCCTTCAGATCCTACTCCAACTATAGGAACACCTGAATCACTCTTGAGGGAGGGGGGACAAAACTGGATTTGCCAGGAGTGGAGACTGAACTAAGCATTATGGGGTCAGTGGGGCCATAGGACTGTCTGCTCCCTGCCCAGGGAGGGGATGGGGAATTGTGGAGAAGAAAAAATGACCTGATGTGGCAGACGGGGGAAAGGAACTTGAATAAGGATATACAGGAATGGAAAAATAAAATTCATAGGGAAAGCTGAACACAAATCTTATTTGCATTATGACCCTTGATAAGTCATGCTTATGATTTTTATTTTCTTTATAGTTATTGTTAACTTATAAGCATTTTAAATTCATTTTACTCTTTTTCTTGATAAATACAAAATAAGTAAAGAGGAAGGAAAAAAATATTGCAATGACAAGAAAAAAAAACAAAAGAAAAGAAATAGAGGGCCAAACGTAGACTGTTGGAGCTTCTGGAAACAGATTTTCCCTTAAATCTCTGGTTACAACATGACTTAAACATACACTCCCATACGAATAATATACCATGAAAATATTTGTGATAATGTTGCATACTAAGAATTACGAAATGTTTGTCTTCAACAAAAATCTTCCTTAATATATTTAAGTTAAATAACTTTGTGAATCTTCCTATTTAATTTTCCTATTTTATTGGAATTTTAGTATTCTTACTTTATTCTCTTCAAAGTTAGGAAATCTATAGTTACTACCTTTTATCATGTTGCTACATTTTTATTAAAATAATAAAACACAAACAGAAATTTATATTGACACATCTTAATAAAAATTATCTTTATTTTTAATGTGTTTTCATTTTGTTTGAAGTAAAATCTTGTTTGGATGTAATACTAAAAATAATAAAATTATTTATAGATTTCAATTTCTTAGATACTTTTACTTTCACTCTTTACCATTTATAAGTCCTAGTGAATCTTCCAGGGTGAACTAACATAGGCTAAAACACTTGGAATTATAAAGGGTGTGAAACAATAGGAATTCAATGAGGTCCGTGATCAATTATTAATTATTATATTTAACATAATTCTCATTAATCAAATTCATTTCTGTTTGTAACAAAATTAATATGCAACAGAGTTTAGTAAAGTATAGTTTGTCATATTTAAGATCTCTTTCCAATTACAGAAGACAAAAGTTACTGTGGTGGTTTTGTGCCACCCACTGGTGAAATTCATGTATTCATAGATTATAGAATTGTGAGGAACTAAAAATTGGGAGCTTTACTTTCATTTAAAAAAAAAATGGGATACTGTAGACAATTTATTTTCCGTTACTTGTCAGCTTGCTTTTTAAACATATTTTTTTAATTTGAAATTAAATCCCTGAAATTTATGTCTTTTCAAATAACATGTCTACAGAGTAAGTTTCAAGACTTCCAGGGCTACACAGTGCCTGTCTCAAAAAAAGGATCAAATATATTCTTTTTTTCTCTTTTTTATTATTAATAAAGTATCATTTTTTTATCCATGTATCCCCTTGTTCAAATGCCCTTCCCCTCCTGCCCCTACAAGTCTAAAACCTTCATTTTATAATCTTGCCATTGTACATGAATAAAGAATTCAATTTTAAAAAACATGTTCAAATTTTCATGTTGCACTTCTTACTAAAATAGAAAATTCATGAGTGCTCTGTTCATTCTATGGAGGGGATATTATTGCTCTATGAAGGGGAAATAATATTTAGAGTATATGAGATGGATATAAACAACATAGAAATGTGAATAAATCTTAATGATATTAAATGCTTTCAATGTATTTTTACTGAAATTTTGAAGTGAAAATATGCTTTTTATCTTCCCCCCTATTTTTTAAAATTTAAAATATTTTTTTATACAATATATTCTGGTTACTTTTTCCTCTTTCCCAACTTCTACAAAATCTTCTCCATCATCCCTCTTATCCAGAGATATTTTCTTTCTATCTTTAGAAAACAAACAAACATCTAAATAG
>PVIH01021341.1:0-29989 GCA_004025045.1 Sigmodon hispidus | reverse complement strand
ACTCACCCCAGCTCATCCCCAACTCACCCCAGCTCATCCCCAACTCATCCCAGCTCATCCCCAATTCATCCAAACTCCTATCTCAATTCACCCCAACTCATCCCAACTCACCCCAGCTCATCCCCAACTCACCCCAGCTCACCCCAGCTCATCCCCAACTCACCCCAGCTCATCCCCAACTCACCCCAACTCATCCAAACTCACCCAATTTTCCCCAATCCATCCCAATTCAGTTTAGTTCATGTGCTGTCTCTTCAGATGTTCCAATGTTAAGAGAACATCATAAGGATTCTAAGTATCCTGATAATGAAGTATCCACTGATATCCTGAACATCCCTGCAGAGCCCAGCTCTGGATCTTGCCTTGGTTCTCTTCTTCCTCATCTTCATTTTAACTAGCATATACTAATTGTTTAATATTTCATCATGAAATCATCCAAGTGCATAAGGTAATTTGGTATGTTGAAGTATTTTAAATACAAATATTAACACATTGTGGTACACAGAGATGCTAACAATCCACACTTGGTTTCTCCAGGTACCAGTAGTTCTCACTTAAGAGGGCCATGCAAGAACTATGTCTGGCTTCAACGCACAAGGGCAGCTAAGCTTTCCTGTACCCCTCTGACCTGTCCAAACTTGACGGCAGACTGTACCCTTTGGGACTAACAGTGACTCCGTTAGGAATCTTTGGCAAAGCAAAAAACTTCCTTCCTAACCCAAAGCATATTAAGAGTCAAAGAAATGCCCCATAGGATGATTAACCAGCCAGCCCACAGTCTGAGGGTCTCATTGGTGACAGGGCCACTGTCCCAGGCTGCCTTCCTTCTACATTCAGCTACTCCCCTTGGCTGCCCCAACCCCCACTCGGTTGTTAGGTATGCATTTCAGATTTTGAATGGATCTCCTTGTCTGGTGTTAATTGACAGTGAAAACCGGGTTTTCAAAGCCAAGGTCCAAGCGCTGAAGGTAAGTGATCAGAGGACTGCCCTTGTAATAAATCACAGCGGCACAGGTCACAGTTTGGAGTGTGAATGCAGTGTTCAATAAAGAAACACACTCCACCTTTCAGCTTCGAGCCGACCTGGCTAATTGACCCCAGTGTCGTCCCTCCATTAATCATCCTGGCACATGGGGCAAGAGGCAGTTTCACTGCTTAGGCTTGCAGGGAGGAGGGGGAACCGCCTTCCGAGGGGGTGGGGAAGGGCAGAGGGGGCAGTTATAATGGAAAAGGAAATCATAGACAATTCTGCTTTAATTAACTCATTGGATTTCCAGGTTGGCCAGCCACACTTTACTCTGCTGAAGGAATGTGGGGAATAATGCAGGGGCCTTCATTAACTTCGCACCAGGATGCAGGAGTTTGGGTCTCTAACAAAAGCAGATGTGAGCATCTGCACCCCATCTAGAGAGCCACTCTGCCAGAGGACCAGAGGGTTAGCCTAATGCTCTGTCATCATTCAGTGTCATCGATTTCCCCAGACCCTGATTAATAAATTGCAGCACAAGTCTTTTACAGCGGTGACTACAATTTTATTTCGCCTATTAGAGGCACGTCACAAAGTGTCCTAGCCATGTGGGACCGGCTCACCTTCCCCTTCAACCCTCCTTCCCACCCCTCGGGGCCTGGCTACAGCTCTGAGTTTACTTGTCTGGGGTCCAGTCCATGGATCTGTCAAGGAGGGGGTAGCACTTGTATCAGGCCTCTCACTTCTTCTGCTCGGTTCATCTTACACTGAGGGGGGGTGGGGGGGCGGAGGGGTGGGAGGGGTGGGGGGGGTTCAGTATGGTTTCTTTGAGAACACTAAGGGTGCTTCAGCAGAGGCTGGTTACAGAGGCATCTCAGGATTAGTTCCTTGAATGCAACCCAACAAATGTAATTTAGAAATGTAACTGTGGTATGCCAACATTGTACTGCACTACAAATACACACATGTACGTGCACACATACATACATATACACTCACATACATAAATGCACACAAATATATAAACACCCACACAGTATCATTTGCTACTGGCTTTCAGAGCATCTGCATTGATCCGTTTATATTTTCAAAATACAAGATCTGCCCTTTTAGACCAAGCTGCTTTAAATTAGCTCATTTTAAAAGGCCTGTTTTTCCCAGTGATTAGCCACTATTGTTCAGGAACAGAGTAGTTTCTCGGTTCACAGGGGTACACAAAGCCCAGAGGGTCAGCAACTTTCATTTTGAGAGAGGAAGAGAGAGAGAAAAAGAGAGAGAGGAGCCGTTGCTCATTTTATACCTGAGCTTTTCCCCACTGCTTATCTTCTCCGTGTTTCATTACTGTTAATGAACTTAATTGTTTGGTTTCAAAACACCAGCCCCAGGCATCCCTCTCCATCCCCCTCAGTGCTGAGAACCAGGTCTTGCTGCTCTCCAAATTAGCTTGTAAGCAAATATTTCAAGCTCATGCCCTTCTCTGACAGGCACCTGGAGGGGGAAATTTCAGGCCAGAGATGCAGGACAAATTTAGACAGAGGATTGAGAAAGACAGAGTGGACACCTTCAGATCTTCACCTAGTGCTAAGTGTAATTCAGCCCCAGTTGACCGTATTTATGGCACATCTACTCTGTGGCCATCACTGTGCTAGTTCTTGGGTTTAGGAAGTTAATAAAATGAAGCCACTGACCTCAAGCTCCTGGTTTCTGACCGGAGCATGAAACAGATCAAATTTCCCTTGGTTCCTCTGCCAGCAATATGACCACAGAGACAGCATCTAAACCTAAGGCAGCTTGTCTCAGAGAGAAAATCTCAGACTTGGGAATCACACAGATGTCACAGACTCTGGACTGTCCATTTATAGTGTGGGCAGTCTCTTTTGTGTTAAATAGTCTCGTAATGGCACAGTGAGAGAGGTGTCAGCCTCCTTGCATATGTGTATGTGAAACTCTGCTTCCGCCCCAGATGAAGACTATACCTCAGACAGAAATATTAACTATTATTATTATTATTGTGTGTGTGTTTAGGGGTATGTTTGTGGTGCTTGCACTTTTTTACATATTTATTTTATTTTATATTTTATGTAACTGTATAAGGGTGTCAGATCTTGGAATTAGAGACAGTTGTTAGCTGCCACGCAGATGCTGAGAATCCAACTCAGGTTCTCTGGAACAGTCAGTGCTCCTAACAGCTGAGCCATCTCTCCAGCCCTGTACTTCTTAGTGTATGCACTGTGCATGTGTCCATGTAAAGGTCAGATGTCAACACTGTTTTCTATAACTCTCCAACTTATTTTCTGAGACAGTGTCTCTCGCTAAACCTGGATTTCACACTTTCACTGAGACTGGCTGACTAATGAGCCTCAGGGACCTGCCTGGCTCCCTTTTTCCCAGAGCTGATTTACAGCATATACTGCCACATCTGGCTTTCTCTGATGAGTAGAAGGAATTCGAACTCAGCTCTCTGCCGTTGTGTAGCAGCAGGTACTTTACCAACTGAACCACCTCTACAGCGTATCATAGAAGAAATTTTCAGACCAGGTGGTAATGGTGCACTCCTTTAATCCCAACACATAGGAGGCAGAAGTAGGCAGATCTTTGAGTTGGAGGCCAGCCTGGTCTATAGCCATGGTTACACGGAGAAAACCTGTCTCCAAAAAAAAAAAAAAGAAAGGAAGGAAGGAAGGAAGAAAGGAAGGATGGAGTTTTTAGACTGTTCACCTAAATATAAGACTAAAATATAAGACTAAAATGTCTTGCAAAAATTCAAGTATATCTTCTCTGTCACTTCTTCGGGATAAACAACAAACTGGTGTCAGTCAGCCTTTGCCTCTGACACATACACAGCATCTAGTGGCACTCAGAACCCCCTGGGGACAGTCCTGCTTTCGCCACTTCCTGCTGACCTCCCCACCTGTCATAGGCTGTGCTTGTCTGGACCAGGCTCTGACATCACTCAGTGCCTTGATCATTCACTTTTGCACACAGGATTACCTGAAGCTAAAGCAGCACACAGCAACAAAAACTAGAGATGACTCTTGGTTTTCCCATATAAGGCATAGCAGGGTTCTCCCTAGAAACTGGAACAGTAGGACATATAGATGCCACCCCAATTTACAAGAAGGTAGTTTTCCACTAAATTCATTATAAAGTGAAGGTAGCTTAAGTTAAAAATGTATTTGGTACTGTTAATCTATGGAACAGTGTGTACCTGATTGACAGGACACATGGTGGAAAGAGTCTGTTGGTTTGCCCTCGAGATGTACTGAGGATAGAATTGGCATAAGGTGGTTATGTCCAGCACTGCAAGAATGTTGCAGAGCACATGAGCAGTCTGGGAAAAGATCAAAATTCAAACTGGAAGTTCCATGTGTATTGTAGAGTCAGACTAACAGTAAGGGGGGACCATCTGCAGACATGTACACAGAGGGAACTGACTCATGTAGGGAAACAAGGTTCTGCTGTTTGCTAGATGCAGGTGGAAGGTCTGAGAAAGCTAACGGTGGGATCCAGTCCAGGCCCCAAGGCTTCAGAACCAGAGGAGCTAAAGGCTTAACGCTCAGTTCAAAGCCAAAGGGCCAAGAGAAGGAGCCACAGTGTCCAAGGCTGGAGGTGGGGTAAACCAACTCATTGTCTTATGCTTCTTGTCCTATCTGTCCCTTGGGAGATCAGGTGATGCCAGCCTACCTGAGCAAGGGCAAAGGGCAAGAAGATTTTTTTTTTTTTAACGTGTGTATTTTGCCTAGATGTATGTCTGTGCACCACATTCATGAAATATTTACAGAAGCCAGAAAAGAGTGTCAGATCCCCTGAAACTGGAATTATAGAATATTGTGAGCCACCATGTGGGCATTAGGAACTGAGCCTGGGTTCTCTGGAAGAGCAGTCAGTGCTCTTAACCACTGAGTCATCTCTCCAGTTCCAGATAGGCAAATCTTTACTGAGTTACTGACTCCAGATGCTGATCTACTCTGAAATACTCTCACAGAGACACACATTCCAAATAATAACTTACCAGCTCTGTGGGCATTTTTAGCCCAGTCAGGTTGACACATACAATGAACCATCACAAGTGAACCAAGACTCTGAGAAGTTAAAAGAGTGGCTTGAGTTTGCACAGCTGGTCAGGATTAGTTAGCACTAAGGTTAAAGCTCAGATCTCCTGATACCAAATCTCTTTGCTCCATGAGGTTGCTTATATCCAATTACGTTCAGCTTAGTACCTTATTCTATGCTACATTAAAGTGACCTTCAGCACATAACTGTGTTATCATGGCTTTCTCCCTAATCTCCAGGCTTCCGCTCTAATCTCCCCTAATCCAAATCTGCACATCACACCCCCCATTAAGATGCACAAAGATGGTAAAATGAGATCCATCTTCTGAACTAGACTCCTGGCTCAACATGGCATCTGAAACCTCAACAGTAATGCATCCTTGTCAATTTCACACCAAAGACCTTGTACAGACACCAAAGGGGGAAACTAAAGTATCAAAAAACAAAACAAAAAAACAAACAAACAAAAAAACCAAAAAATATTCCAGACAAAATTGTGTGCCCAAATCCAGGAGGAAGCCTAGGATCTACAGACAAATGAAACTTGTGTTAAATGTGGGTTGAGATAATAAAAAGATTGTTTGGCCATGCATTGTGGAACAGGTTCATATTCACAGCTTTTTATGGAGGCTGACGCAGCAGGATAGCAATTTGAGTTCAAGGCCAGCCTGAGCAACTTAGTGAGACCCTGTTTGAGAAAAAAAGCTTTTGAAGGTTTGCAAATGTTCCTCTGACATTGCAGGCTAGTCTCTCAGGTACCAGACCCTGGGTTCAATCTCCAGTCGTACAAGTAAAGAGAGAGAGATAGATAGATAGATAGATAGATAGATAGATAGATAGATACAGATAGATATGTGTGTGATATGTATGTGTGTGTGTATTATATAATATACAGTATATATTAGGACAGAAAGAAGTAAGACTTCATGGAAAACATAAGACATACAGAGGGAAGGAGAGAGAGAAAGAGAAAAATCCCCCCCCCATGCATACTATTATTTCCTGATTCAGAGACCTGAAACACTGGCTGTCAATCAGGTGGACACTACCTTTTAGCCTTGAATGCATTCCATTCCCCTATGTCACATGCTCTGAACCTACATCTATCCTGCAGCCAAATGGACACGGTCAGTCTCAGAAAATGACTAGAAAGAAAATGTGAAGGAGGGCAGGAAGACTATACTAAGTCTCCCCCAAAAGACTGTGGGTGAGAACAGAGGAAGAATAAATGGGAATTGGGGGGTTATGTCTTTAGGAGCAGGGCATCTGTGGACTCCATGAGTACAGAGAGTCATGGGTCCCAGTGTAAGGGGACACAGACACAATCGCTCATTATCAAGTGGCCTTGAGCCTTGGCTTTCACTACTAGCAAACCCAGGAATATGCCTCAAAGTATCAACTGGGCCAAGAAAGTAAGCTGCTTGATTAATATCACAGAGAAAACTGGAAGAAAGTCAAAATGCATTAATAATTCAGCATACATTTTGACCAAATTTATGTAGCAGAAATGAACACAAAATACATGTGTAACTAGAAATCTTTTAAAAAACACCATTTGTGATTGCTTTGAGAAAAAGATTTACCCAAACTCTTAGATACAAGTATGCATAATATGTGAACTAAAGACAACCCTACTTTTAAGTCTTGTGTGAGAAATAACACACTGAGAAGGGGAAATCTTTCTGAAAACAGTGTATACATGATAGGTATGGCAAATGCATCCTTTTTCAATCGGGAACAGACAGTCCGTCATGAGTGTTTGACTACCAGACAGGGGAGGAGAAAATGGAAGAAAGAGTGGAGAGGCTAATTAGAAGAGAGGGGAGCTGTGTGTCGGTGTGAAAACGTCACAGTGAAACCTCTTTCTTTATAGGCGAACCAAAACACTAATAAAAATAGGAGAAATCTCTGCCCTCTCCAAAAATAATAATAAACTAAAATCAAGATCAGAGAAGACATACATGTGGGAAGTTCTGGTCAGTTCAGTCAAATGCATACCAAGGACCACACCCAGGCACATATGGTCAGTACTAATTGAACTCAAGGGGTTATTAAGTGGGATTAGAGGATCCCAAGAGGAACGTGAGGGGAGGTAGTGGGTGTGAGCAAATTAAAATACATTATGTATACGCATGAAAATTTCAAAGAATAAATAAAAACACTATTTTCTTCAAAGCACATGAAAAGGAAGTATAAATCTACAGAGAGAAGAGAAAATTGTTCTCTACAGGAGGTGTAGATAACTGCCCCAGACATCTCCATGATCTGGCTCTACAATGATTGCATCTGGAAGGCTCGGGAAGTGGTTTAGAACAGTCTTCGACTTTTGCATCACTTGAGAATCACCTGGGAAACATTTTCGGGATCGCCAGTATCTTGGGCAGACCCAAGAAACTCTGAGTAATTGTTTTCGAATAAAGCCTGGCCCTGAGTGTTTTGTAAAAGTTCCCAGGAGCCTCTAATACAGGCCCACGCCTGAGAAGTGCTGCAGTATAAAAGAAAGAACCCTAAATGACTGTCTTTCATGCCTTCAGGAACCAGCTACAAAATCTGATGCAAAGAAAGCTGGACTAAGAACCACAATCCACTCAGCTTCTACATACATCTCCAGACGTTAAAACAAGAGTTCCGGAATTATTTGCACTGTATCCTCACAGGAACCATAGTCACACAGCAAGGGATGTAGTGCGGTGCGCATGCGTCATTAAAACAGGGCAGGAAAAGAAAGTGTGCACTCCGCACAGTGGGATGCTTGGCGTTCTATCTCCCAGAGGAAGAAATTCCAACAAGATTGTAGCATAGCTCAACTTTGAGAACTTCGGTGGAGGAGCCTGTTGGAAAAGGACAAATTCTGATGGATTCCACTGTTCAGGAGTCAGACTCCTGGAGGCAGAGCTGGGCTGCCAAGGGCTAGGTGGTGATAGGGGTTTTTCATGGGTAGAATTGCATTTCACCGGGTGGCTTCCCAGCAGAGTCGATGTGCTTAGTCCTACTGTATTGTAATACTTAAAATGTTCAGGACTTTTTATTTAAATGTTAAAAGTTGAGGCTTGAGAGGTGGTTCGAGAGGTGGTTCCGTGGCGAAGAGCACTTGCTGCTCCGTAGAAGACTACAGTTCCGTTTCTAACACCAACACAGAACAGGTCACCATCATCTGTAATTCCAGTTCCAAAGAATCTGTTACCCTCTTCTGGCCTCTGCGGACAACAGGCACACACAAACAAGTAGGTACACACACCTGTACATAAAATAAAAATTGAAAAATAATTTAATTCAGTTAAAAGAAAACAATAATAAATCTTATATCATGTGCTATATGAAAAAGAGTATTTATTGAATTACATAAGTTAAAAAAATTACTAAACAGAAAAACAAACTTTTCAAGGTGGCTCATTTTCCGAAAGATACCTGTTACTTTTAAGTTAATCCATTCTAATTAAATCTCAAACATGTTTCTGACAATAAAATAATTCTCAGCTTCATTAAAAGAATGAACATCTATCACAAGACAAGAAAAAAAGGATTATGAAGGGATTAAGTTACTTAATATTGGGACAGATTGGAAAGATACTATGTTATGGAACATGCTAATAATGCAGTATGGAAAGACATAATCATTAATACAAAGTAGAAAACTGAGAAATTCACCCTGAAGATACAAGGCTCATACCTTTAATCTCAATACTCAGAAGCAGAGAGGCAGTACATGTGAGTTCAAGGTCAGCCTAGTCTACATAGTGAATTCTAGGACAGCCAGAGATGATGTAGTAAGATCCTGTCTCAAAACAAAACAAAACAATAGTATAAATGTATATATTTGCATATATATGTACATATACACATATGTCTATCTATAGATTGATGTTCATGGAAGAGATGGAATATGAATAAATTATTGAATAAACTGTTTAGACCCTAAAATTATGCTAAAGTGAGGTACTCGCCTCATATTGTGTAAAAAAATTAACTTCAGTTGTTAGAAAAAAATGAGAAAAAACTGTAGGTGAGGTTGAGGAGATCCTCAGTGCTTAAAGGATTTGCCCTATAAATAAGATTCTGAGTTTGAATCCCCAGAGCACATATAAAAGTTGCATTCACATCCAACAAGTGTCTGTATGCCTAGTGTTCCTCTGGTGAGATGGGAGGTGGAGATAAAAATAATACCCAGGAGCCCTTGGGCCTGCTAGCCTCGGACACTCAGCAGTGAGCAAAGTGTTACTTTGCTGAGCATGGTATACATGCTTTTAATCTCAGACTAGGGAGGCAGAGACAGATGGGACTCTGCGATCTCTTGGCCAACATGGTCTACATAGGAGGATCCTGTCTCAAATATCTCAAACACACACACACACCACTACCACCACCAACAGAATTCATTCACTAATTCATTAAAATTAAAATAAAGTACAAATCGACCCAGTTGAGTCCCCAGTAAACCATCTTTAAAGTGAAGGAACAACAAACTTGTGGGCCCTTCTGAGGCTGTGGGGTTGAGGCCCAGTGTAACTTCTTAAGCCTTCCTAGGGTTTGCCTGTCTCTGGCCATAAACTCCACGTCAGTAACTCAGCATAGCCTGACCTAAGACCCCCTTTGCCTAACATGGTAAAATGTTATTAGCTCTTCTTATTCCTTACCCCACCTACCCCATCCCAAGACTAGGCCCATCCCCCTTCTCACAACCCAATATAAGTCCCAGACTAACGCAATAAAATGAGTTCTTGCTTAGACAAGGTTTCCTACTCAGTGTTGCCCGTCCGTCGTCATCCCACTTCCCCACCCCCACCTCGTGGCTAAGGGATTCTGGGTCAATGACACCCACAATCCCGCTCCAGCCCCAGGGAGAGGCTGGCTGGTCCAGATTTCCCTCTGCCCTATCTGCCAGAGAAAAAGAGTCTGGCACAAACGAAAAAGTAGATATAGATCCCTTAAGGGACCGTGCTCAGATCAAAACGGACAGAACAGTAGTCAGGGCATCCAGCCTTGGGGAAGGATGGTGTAGCCCTGGGTAGAAGGCTCCCAGGAAGGACAGCTATCTTAAGAGCCGAGGTTGGACACTCACACCCTCCAAGCATCCCGCACATCTGAGCACCTCTGCAGTGGCTGCCCCTTCAGATTGCAGAGGACTTAAAAGTTGCATGGACTGTGTGGAGGACAATCAGCTCTACCACACAGAAGGTTTCTGGGAACAGCACAAAACAAAGACTCTGAAAGCAAATGAAAAGCCAACCCAGTGCCATGCGTGGGTGGGATGACATATGAGCACTGTCTTTTTGGCTTAAAAAAATCATAAGCTACACTCACAACATTCCTTAAAAGACTGCTCATTGGAAATGAGCTTCCAACATCATTACACACCATGAGAGCAAATAATCTCTGATGAGCAATGAAGAAAGGTGGACATTTGCCATTCTCCAGAACTTCAGAAAAAAAGTCCCTCCAGCTGAATAATAACAACTAAATATGTTTTAAACTGTCAAAATAATTAAAAATGATGTAAAAAAAACATGTTAAAGACAAATATTTTTAAAATGGGTGGACGTAAATAAAGAATAAAACAAAACATGTAAAATAAAGTCATTGGACTAAAACCTGAAAGAATAAGTCAAGCGGGGCTGGAGAGATGGCTCAGAGGTTAAGAGCACTGACTATTCTTCCAGAGGACCTGAGTTCAATTCCCAGCAAAACCACATGGTGGCTCACAACCATCTATGATGACATCTGGTGCCCTCTTCTGTAAAACTGTATGCATAATAAATAAATTGATATATTAAAAAAAAGAATAAGTCAAGCAGCAAATGAATCTCTGATAAAATGAACATTAAGACTTTGGAAGCAAGTTCTGAGGTGAACACTCAGAGTTAGGGATATAGAATTAAGGAAACAGATAGTATTTTTAAAAGCAATAAATTGGTTAAGAGATATGGAAAATACAGAATAATGAAAAAGTCCAACCTACATTTAGAAGACTAGAGGTAAGACCAAAAAAGTAATGACTCAGAGTTTCCCAGCATGCTCCAGTTCATAATACATCCATTCATAGATCTCCCTGACCTACTTTAGAGACTAGATGAGAAGGACCAAATGAATGGGATAAATATTCTTACGTTCATGCTCTATACTTATGGGGGAAAAAAGATTTTTTTTTTTTAATTTTAAGTGTATGTGCCTGAGTGTGTGTATAATCCTGTGCATGTGGGAACCTGTGGAGACCAGAAGGGGGCATCGGAACCCGTGGAGCTGGCGTTATAGACAGTTGTAAGTTACCATGTGCTTGCTCAAAGTTGAACCTGGGTCCTCGACAACAGCAGTAACAACTCTTAACTACTAAGACGTCTCTTCAGACCCAGAACAACTTTGAAGCACAATATAATACATAATTGTAAGCATCTGCTGTGTAACAGTCCCCAGGTGGTTTACTGTGTTTGTTTTTTTATGTCATATGAGAGTTGCAGGTCCCCTGCAGCTCTGCTCCAGACTGTGGGTTAACTGCCAATACCTCATGTACCCACAGGGACAGACTGAAGGAAGAGTCCCACCCAGGGCATACTTTCGTAGTGGCAAAGGGCAAACTGGAAAGAAAAGCTGGATGTGGTAGCATGCACTTGTTATTTCAGCGCTGGGGAGGCAGAGACAGGAGGATCCCTGGGGCCAGTTGGCTAACAAGTTCCAGGTCAGTGAGAAACCCTATTTCAAAAACACAGTGTAAGCAGACCCAGAGGAACCACATCAAGGTTGTCCTCTATGTACACACACAGAAGAAAAGCCCAGAAACATCCAAATGTTCATCGCTTGATGAATGAGAAAATAAATAAGGTCTACCTATGCAAAAAGTTAGTATGCAGTCATAAAATGGTAACAAAGAATGAACCCACAGTAACTCCTTGTGTAGCATTATAGATCTTGGAAACCTCCCACTGAGTGAAAGAAGCCAGCCACTATAGGACACTTGCAGTGTGATACCATTTATGTGAAATATTCAGAATAAACAAGTCCACAGAGCCACTAAAAGGCACAGTATGATGCCATTTATGTGAAATATTCAGAATAAACAAGTCCACAGAGACAGGAAATAGATTAGCGGTTTGCAAGGCCTGAGAAGAACAAAGGGAGATTGATAAAGGCTTCAAAGTTTTCCCTGGATGGTTTAAAAGAAAAACAAAAACAACCTGTTACTAACATGGATGGTGGTAATAGCTGTATCACCCTGAATATACTAAAAACCACTGAATGGTCCATGCTAAATGGGAGAACAGCATAGTGAATGAATTATATCTCAATAAAGCCATTCAAACATTCCAAGGGCAGCCACTAAAATAGTAGAAATGAATTATCTGCTTAACTTCTAAGCCAACAGAGGTGAAGAGGCCACTAACTCACTGTTCTTTCCCAGGATGTAGGAGAAGAATAAAGACAGCCAAGAAGGAGCAAAGAAGCACAGACAAAGTGAAATAAGAGGCTGCTGGGAAATGCTGAGATAAAGTAATGATGCATCTACTTAGTGTCACACTGGCAGTCAGTGCTATTCGGAAAACCATCTCCCCAAGCTCACTGAGACATCTCAGCATCCACATGAAGCCTGCTGGGGAGGAAGAAGATAGCTGTGATGGGTCACTGAACTTCTTTTGACCTCATAAAAAAAAAAAAAAAAAACAAAAAAAAAAAAACAGGAATAGGCTGGTATGGTGGTGTATGACTCAACACTCAAGAAGCCAAGGCAGAGGTATAATGTGTTCAAGACAAGTAGAGGCAAAAACAAAACAAAACAAAGACAAACTAAACAAACAACAACAAAAAAATTGAAGCAAAAGGTCATTGCTATTATCTATTGAATCTGGACAGGTTTACAGATCTCTTAGCTTTTCTGTGACACTTGGTATTTCTTAATCAATTAATCAATAAAGTATCTCTTAATCAATGTTAACAACAGCACCAGCAAGATGGAAATAAACCTACGGGGCGGGGGGCAGATTCTAATAACACACATCTGGAGGTGTTTAAATGTTTACTCTTTAAGATTTCAGAAAAATAATTCAATTATGCGGGTGTCTGCTGTCACTCCAGACATACATGTATGAAATTGCAATGGTTGAGTACGTTTATAGCCATGCACCATCTCATGTCATGAGATTTGGATAAGGGGATCCTGTGCACAAGATGGTCTCAGAATATTATATTGGCTAGCAACATCGCAGTCATTTTAGTTTTCTAAGTACAGCGTATGATGCTCACAAAGCAACCAAGTCCTCAGGTGGCTCATTTCTCAAAATGCATTACTGTCCTGAAATGACGTGTATCTGTTTCTACAGACAAGAAAAAAGGTCCATTAGTTAGACATAAGTTGGGTAGTAAAAATAAATGCAGTTAATTTATATAATTAACCAGAAAAAGAGAAGACAGTCTTCAGCTTCTTAACACTGTCAGAAAGTTTTGTGCCCTCTTCAAAAAAAGGCAAATTTGTCTAACAGAAATTTGTAGACAACTGAAGGGGCCCAGAGTACTTCAAATTCATAGCTTTGGGCTCGGGAGATGGTTCAGTTGTAAAAGTGCTTGCTACTGCAGAATTCAGGCCCCCAGATTTCTAATAAAAGCAGTAACACACGTGTCTATAGTCCCAGCTCACACTTGACAGAAAAGAGGCAGAGACAGGACAATCCCCAGAAGCTGGGAGGTTTATGCAGCAGTGAAGAGACCCTCTTCAATCAAAATGGAAAGAGAGGACTGATCATATCAAGTTAACCTCTGACCCTCATACATGCACCTTGACACACACATGCCTGTACCCATACACATGCAAGTGCACATGTGCACAATTTTTTAAACTAAAATTTCACTTTCGTCATGTACGCACATGCCCATGTGCACAGACCAGTTCATACAAAATATGGACACATACTCAGGCACTCAAAATGTGGGCACACACCTGCATTTGTGCATGCATGCACTCACGCATGCAAGCACACACACACACACACACACACACACACACACACACACACAGAGCGAGAGCGAGGGCGAGAACGAGAGAGAGAGAGAGAGAGAGAGAGAGAGAGAGAGAGAAGTCTGGTGGCTGCAATGTCCTCTAGGATTCAGCCTAGTTGGATCAAACAGCCCACAGTACCTTAGACAGTCAAATTAGCCGTTCTCATTCCAGAGGACAGGCTTCCCAATCTTTTCTCAAGTTCCTTCCCTTCCAGCCAGTCCCTGTTTTCATCAAGCAGGAGCCCTTGAACGCCTTTCCCTGCCAGCTATTCAAAAGGCCATTCCCCCCGGAGCTGGCGACATACAACCTATTAATAAGCAAACAGAATGAACTGGCTCTCTCTCCTCATAGTTAAATTCCTCTGCCACCGATTTCTCAAACGCTTCCCTTTAGGGTTTTCCTGTGGAGTCCCATTCATTTAGAGGGAATGTGGAAAATTGTTTAATGCTTCTTGTTGTAAGCAAATGTTGATTCCTCGTGGAGAATCAAACACCTCCCTTCTCAGTGGCTTTCCAAATGCATCTGGTGGCCCTGGCAAAGCTGGCGCACTGCTGTGCACACATGTGCCTCCCTTGCCAGAGTGAGGCGACACGGCTGTGGCATACAAATCACTAATTTCGTTCGTGTGCTTCATGTTTGCTTTACGATTCAGATTTCAGCTAAGCCACGCTCTTGTGCTTTACCTCAGTTTCCTCAACTGTGAAATAGTGACAAGAGTCTGTTGTGTGGTAAAGCTTTTCCTGGGGAGATAGGGTACACGCATCTACTCAGCTCAGATAGAGAATCCACAACGGACCAAAGTATGAAAATCACCACAGTTGAACTTGGTGAGCCAATGAGTTTTATTGGGGTCACTTACAGGAGCAGAAATGACTCAAAGACAGCTGATTCCCCAAAGCCCAGGCCAACACAGTGACAGCTCCAGCTGGGAACCTGGAGCACACTGTTCATCTTGCAGGTCACTCAACAGGTTGGAGAGTGTCCTTTCTGGGTGCCTCGGTTGATCTAAATCTCTTCCAGGTACCTAAACTGGTTTCTGCTTTTTCCCATCTGGCCTCAGAGTCTTCTTTGTAGCATGACTTGTCTGAGAGTGACCCTCAGCCACCTTTATTGCTTACACTGGCAGGGAAGTGCCTAGTGAGTCTGGTCAGTTTCAGGGACTTCCTGAAGGTATTTTGAATTGTATAACACCTTGCCTTAGAGTTTCTATTGCTGCAAGAAAACATCATGACCAAAAAAGATGAGGAGGAAAGGGTTTATTTGGCTTATACTTCCTCACTGCTGTTTATCACTGAAGGAATTCAGACAGGAACTCAAGCAGAGCAGGATCCTGGAGACAGGAGCTGATGCAGAGACCATGGCTGTTTACTGGCTTGCTCCCCATGGCTTGCTCAGCCTGCTTTCTTATAGAACCCAGGACCACCAGTCCAGGGATGGCACCACCCACAATGGACGGGGCTTTCCCCCATTGGTCACTGATCGGGAAAATGCCTTACAGATGGATCTCATGGAGGTATTTCTTCAACCAAAGATCCTTCCTCTCTGCTAGTTGACACACAAAACCAGCCAGTACACCCAGCCTGTACTCACGGAATCAATTAAAACTAAATGTGGTAGAAAGCAGTATACGAGAGAGGAATTGCTGGGAAGAAGAAAGTGTTCAGAGGGAATACAGGAGGGCGATTGGGGAGATGTAATCAAAGCATTCTGTGTGTGCAAAGGAGTTTGGGAGTGCAGGGGAGACAAAGACACAGACAGACAGACAGACAGACAGACAGAGATTGTGAAAGAATAAACTCAACTCTTAAGTGACCTTTTAAAATCCAAAAATGAAGCCTGCAGTGGTGACACACACCCTTAATCCCAGCACTCAGGAGGCAGAGGCAGGTGAGTCTCTCAGTTTGAGGCCAGCCTGGTCTACAGAGTGAGTTCCTGAACAGTCAGGGATACACAGAGAAATTCTGTCTTGAAAACACGACCCCCTAAAAAAATTCCAAAAATGAAATAAAGAAAAGTCCAGAGAAAAAGAGAATGCCTTTAATTTCAACTTTGAACTACTATCATTGCCCTGGCCTTTCCTATTTGGTTGGAGAGAGAAGAGAATACTAGGAATGTCTTCCACCAGAGTGAAAAAGGGAAGTGAATCTAACCAGAAGAAGCATTGCATGTCAATAGTGTTGGGTGTATTCTGTCTTCTTATCTTGATTTTTGTTTTAATGATTTGTTTTAAGAATAAAGACAATGATCACATAGATGCACAATGAGGTTTGGTTAAGGGTGGCAACCCCCACAGAGAACTTCAGCAGTTCTGTCCCATTTCAAGGTATAACAGCCCATTTACAGAAAGCCATCCTAGACTGTACAAGCCCTGAAATCTAGCATCATGTGCAAGACCTTTGCAAAGGCTGTGCACAATGATGGTGGTCTGCGAAATGAAGTACAAATGCAATGCTTGCATTGCTCCGAAATTGAGAAGGAAAGGGCTCCTTCATCTGTGTTTGGAAAGCAAATGCAAAGTCCTTCTGCAGCTACTCTTTCATTTTTCTGTCTTTGTTTGGTTTCAGTTGGGCCAGAAGGTGCCTTTCTTTCTCATATCATCATCAATAACAGCACATTTAAACATGTCTACCTCTAGGTAATTTAGTCAGCAACACAGCAGGGGACCCCAAAAATATGCCTGTGTCAGTTCCAACATGTCCGGGATTTGAGACCCAGCAATTCCCCTGTAGCCAGCATCTTGTGCCAAAGCTCCAAGAGCCCTCCCTACTCGTCAGGCTTCATTTGGGGAAACATACCTATCACATTTATTACTTAAAGAAAGCACACATTTAATTGATTCCTTGATTTGAGAGGTGACTCCAACTTTATGCTCTAATATAAACTATACAGTAGATTAAGCTCCATCAAGTTTTATTACAAGGTGTTTTTGTCTGAAGCTATCAATGGTGATCCTGAAGGTTGGCTCCCTTAAACACCCTACATTCCTTCTGCTTTTACCTCCTCCCCAAGTCCACTAGGAAGAGAGAAAGCTGATACTTTTTATGCCAAACTCATCTGAAAAAAGAAACATACACAATCAGACCTCCCTTTGCACAGTTACCTATGATCAGGAAAAATGGCTTGCTTTCTGAAATCATACAATGTATTTGTTTGTTTATTTCATGTGTATGGCTGCTTTGTCTACATTTATGTCTGTGCACCATGTGCATGCCTGGTGCCCCCAGAGGCCATGTAGGTCCCCGGAAATCAAACTCTGCTCATTATTCATAGTGGTAAGCATTTTTATCCATTAAGTCATTTCACCAGCCTGATATTCTTAAATTATTGATTTAATCTTCTTATTAGTTATTAATCTGTTTAAATTTCCATTTGTCATGCTGGAGAGATAGATGGTTCAGAGGTTAAGAGCACAGGCTGCTCTTCCATCCAGCGGCCCTGAGTTCAATTCCCAGCAACTACACGGTGGCTCACAACCATCTATAGAGGCATCTGGTGCCCTCTTCTGGCATAAAGGTATACTGCAGATAGTGCACTAAGTTTCCAGTTGTGAATCAATCCTTGTAGAATGGAATTGTGTGTTGCTACAAATGTATCCCCTTTCTTCATGGTCATCCCACTTGACTGGTCTCCTAGTCACTTCTGTTACTGTGCCACTGGTTGTCATGAGTGTTTTGTTTTGTTTTAGATTTTAGTTATTCAACTCATCTCCCGTTTTTTTTTTAGTTAATTCCAACAAGAATGGATCAACTTTTCAAAACACGCTGTTTTGGTGATTTTTCTTTCCTTTTCCTATTTTATTGATTTCCACTTTGATCTTTATTCCTCTTTCCTTCTGTAAGTTTAGTTTGTTCTCTCAGTGGTTCCCGGAGTTGTGAAAGTTTTAATAAAGTTCCTAGTTCCCTGTAAATTCTTCTCTGATACATTGGTTGTTCAAAAGTGCATTGTCCAGTTTCCATAAACTTAGGAATTTTCCAGTTTGTCTTCTAAGTTCTTGTTTCGTTCCGTTGTGACTAGAAGGGATATTTTGTCTAACTGCAACTTAAGGAGTCTTTTGGGTTTTGGTTGTTGTTGTTTTTTGTTTTTTACTTACAGAGACTTTGTATCTTGGAGACTGGAAAACATCACACATTCTGTTAACGTTGGGTTCTGTCCTGTGCGTGTTCCTTAGGTGGAATAGATCTACCTTCTTGATTTCCATTGTTTCCTTTTTGAGACCGGGTCTCAAGTAAACCAGACTGGCCTCCAACTCACTATGTGGCCAAGGATGATCTTTAAGCTCCGGTCTTCCTGCCTGCACTTTCCAGACCCTATTTTCACAGGCATGTGCCACATACAAGTGTATGCCGTGCTGAAGACAGAACCCCAGGCTTCATGAACACCAAGCAAGCACTCTAAAAGGGGAGATACACACACAGCCCTGGTGTTAGCTTTAGCTTCTCACTGGTTCTTTCCTCTACCATGGAAAGCAGCTTACTGAAATCTCCTACTTTTCCTGTGTGTTGCATGGTCTCCTTTCAATTCTATCGATGTCTGAGACTCTGTAGTGTTCATCCGCAGATATTTGACATAGATAGAGGATCGTGTATTTGTGGTTGTTTGACCCATTGTCCTTAGATAGCGTCCTCATTTGTCTATAATAACAGCATTGTTACTGAAGATGTACAGAATAGTGCTTCCAGCTCTAGTCTGGTAAAGATTTGCTTCGGCCATGGCTAATCTTAACTGTCACTGAGATTGAGAGCCTCTTAGGTGGTTAGGAAAGCACACTTCTGGTGTGACTACGGGATCCTTTCTGAGGCAAGGGGATTATGAGGGCTTTGCTTCAATACATGATCTAACGTAGTGCTGGGTTAAAAGTCAGAATGGGCTGTTGAAAGGTGGTATGTAAGACGTAAGTCACTGGAGGGTATGCCATAGGGGGGTTATTATGTACCTGGCCCACTCCTGCCTCTGCTTTGCCTAGTGTCCATCCACTGTGACTATGACAAGCTGGCAAACTACAGACCTGAACCTCAGAAACTGTGAGCTCAAATAAATATTTCTTTTTTCTAAATTATCTTTCTATATCATGTGTCATAGCAATAAGACCCTAACATACCATCCCTCTACTGGATACAGTGAACACTGGGGGTTGAGGGGAGGTGGAATAGATATATTATATTTATTTGTTTACTTTGGTTAAAGTATTTTCATACTTTATATTCAGATTACAGCTTTCGGTCTCCTCAGGCCTCCCAGCTTCTCCTCACCTTTCCTCCAGTCCCGATCTACACCCTTTATGTCTCTCCTGAGAAAACAAACAGATTTCTCAAGAATAATAAAATCTTTTCCTTATAATAAATGTATTTATTTATTAGTTTTTATATCCCAGGTTCAGTTTCCCCCCCTCTCCTCCCACCTCCCCATTCCCACCCTCCAGCGGGATAATAAATTTTATAGAAAGTGTAGTTGGATACTCGGAGGTTTGAGGGCTGTTTCCTTGTGTTTACCTGATCCCAGTGATCTGTGACTGGGGAGTTCAAGCCTTTTATGTTCAGTTACTGATCTGCAAAGGGTTGCTTTCAGCATTTTGCTGTTTGCTCTCTACCTCTAGCACTTCTCCTCTGCCCTCCTCTTCCTCAGCTACTTTTCCTCTTGTCCTGTTCCCGTTTGTCATCAGAGCTTTTATGTCACTCTCGATTTCCTTTTATGAAAAGGCATTACCTCCGAGATATTGATGGTTGAGTTCCAGACCACTGCAATAAAGTGCACATTCCCATAAAGCAAGTCACATGGATTTTTATTTCCCGATGCAAATAAAAACTATGTTTATACTATACTGGTAGTTTATTAAGTGTAAAATGGAATTGTGTCTTAAAAACCATACATGTGGTTTAATTAAAAAACCCTTTATTGCCAAAACTGCCCATGATCATCTAAGTCTTTAGCAAATTGTACTCAATTTTGAGGTTGGAAGATTCTGTTGTGGTACTGCTGGCTGATGGCTGGGCAAGGTGCTGGTAGTGACTGAAGATTGGAATAGCTGTGGTAATTCCTTATATAAGGCAACACATAATATAGACTTTGGTTTTCAGACAGAGAGAAATTGGTCTTGAATTGGCCAGAATAACCCTCCCTGATAGCTAGCTTTCATAGCGCTAAAAGGTGCTATTCTGGCTGCTGGGGGACAAGAGATATCAGCAGTCTTATCCAGTTCTGGACCCTGAATGCTGCAATACTCACATGCTGAACAAGACATTCCCACTGCTACAATAGCGGCAAGACTGTTTATGGGGGTAACCAACCACTCCTTTGATTAAGTTTGAGGCTTGTTTTACATGACAGATTTGTACCTAGTACTATAAACATACTCAAAATCCATGGCTATGGAAGCCATAGGTCTTAGAGGAGAGCCTATTGATATAATTTTCTAACTGGTCATTTGGTCAAACTGTCTTCTAAATATTTGCTTTTATATCTATAGATTTGAGCTACTCTGAAGCTTGGTCAGAGAATTGTCTTTTTGCCCTGGTTGTGATTAACACAGACAAATGATTGTTCAAAGTACTGAGAATCAGCCACTATGAATCTTCAGCCCTAGATGGGACATATATACCACCACCACCATCCCCATCTGCAAAAGGCTCAGGAAACAATGCAGAAGAGGAGGAAGAAAGCATGTAAGAGCCAGAGGGACGGGGAGGAATGTTGTGAAACACTGTCCTTCAGTGAGGGCTTGGCTATAATAATCACGAACTCACAGGGACTGTGATTATATATACAAGATCTGCATAAAATTAAGCCAATTAAAAATTCAGCATGGGAGGTCCCTTATGCTTTACCCCTAGTTGAAAAGCTACTGGCCATTGTGAGTTGCTGGGGAAGAGTCATATTTCTTCAGGAATGTGTCCACTGGTAAGTTTAGCATGCCCCAGTGGATGAGCTCATGCTCATGTGCATATAAACTGCAGAAAGGAAGGAAAGAAGGAAGGGAGAAAGAAAGAAGGAAAGAGAGAAAAAGAAAATGAAGTTGGGAAAAAATGTGGTAGAGGGGCAGGGGGTAGGAAATAAGAGATGGATACAGTTAGAATATGTTATATATGTATACGTATAAAATGCCAAAAAAATAAATATTGCTTAAAATGATAATGAAACTTGCCCATATCATGAAAAAGTTTTCTGTGATGCATCACACACTTATTTATTCACAAATTTTCTTTCAGAATTGGGTCCAATTCTGTCCAATTCTGTCTTTGCTTTACCGTCTAAGTGTGTAATATTTTAAACCTTTTGCTGTCAGTTCAGCAAAGTTCATAGCACTTTCTCTAGGAACAGAATCCTTCCCCACCTATTCATAAGAAGCAACTCATCAGCCGTTATAGCTCTACTTGAGATTATAGCAACAGTCCAGTCATATCTCCAGGATTCGTTTCCAACCCTAGGTAGCCTCAGTTACTTTCTCCAATAAAGCCTTGAACCCCTCAAATTATTTAACTCAGCCAAACCCTTGTTGATGATTTTACCTCCTACCCTGCTAGCTGATTTGTCTTATACAGTAAGGGTGTGTGTGTGTGTGTGTGTGTGTGTGTGTGTGTGTAAATATATTTAGACTTGTGAGTGAGATTAAGAGGTATAATTTAATGATTAACTTTAACTGCCAACTTGACACCTGGGAATTACCTGGAAACTGAGTCTTAGTGAAGGACACTGCATTATCCTATGGGCATGTCTCTGGGGGATTATGTTAAATAAATTAGTTGATGTGGGAAGAGTCAGCCCACTGTGGGTGGCACCATTCCCTAAGGAGGGGCTCCTGAGGCAAGATGAGAACAAGCATGTGAGCATGCCTTCCTGCTTTTCTCTGTGTTGGACTATGAGTGTGTTGTGACTAACAATTTAAAGTTCCTGCTTTGACTTAACCACAAAAACATACTGTAACCAGGATTTGTAACTTTAACACTCTGTCCCCTAAGCTTCTTTTAGTCAGAAATGAAACATGGACAGCCTCTATATTTTATTGATATTTCTTTGTGGTTATGGTTGCAAGCCATAACACATGTTAAAGTTATAACTGACAATTTAACTTCAGTGGTGTACAAGAATTCTATACTTACAGACTTAGCCAATTTCTCTATCTTATTGCATCTCTATATATTGCATGCTCACTAACATAGATTTATAATTTCTGTTTTTGTCATTTTGTTTCATACAAGAATTAAAGGTGAGTGTATCCACCCAAATTACCATGTCACAGCTTAGTGTACGTGTTACCCACCCTGAAGAATGTTTTATTTTTAATTACATTTGTAGGCCTGTCTATCATCCATTTCTTTATGTCCAAGGACTTCCTTCCGTGCTTGTCCTGGGAAGGACTTGCAGTAATTAACTCCTTCAGTTTTTGTTTACCTGAAGAAGCCTTGACTTTTTTTTATTTTTGAAGAACATCTCTGGGTTGGTTTCCAACACTTGCGTATCACATCCCACCATCTCTGGCCTTCTAGGTTTCTGCTGAGAAACCTAATGCTTTATCATAGTTCACTTGCATGCAACAAGCTGTTGTTTTCTGGCGTTTCCCTCTCCACCTCTCCATCTTTCCCTCTCTGGTTGTACATCGTCTGGATGTGGGTCTTCTACTTCGTCCTCAGTGAAAGTCTCAGACTTTTGTGTTTCCAGGTCCATTTTCCTCTTTCGAATTTGAGAAATTTCTGTCCATTATTTCATCTGTGGGTTTCTGCCCCTTTCTTTGCCTTCTGGAGCTTTGCTAAGGGATTCGCTGAATTGTTCAGCAGCGTCCTACAAGCTCTTGGCTCTACTCACTCTTTCCTCCTCTTGCCATTTTTGCTCCTGAGACACCATGACCACCCCATCTCTGTGACACTGCTGATCTTTGCTCCTTCTGACCCACTTAGATACTGGGACCCTTTCCAGCGATATTCTGCGTTCAGGATGTTTCCCAAGTACACATTGTGTCTGGTTCTTTTATATATTGTCCTATCCCTTTGTGACTTTTCTCACTTCATTCATACATCCCTCACTCAGTTAGATTTAGCCATCTGAACTCTTTTAATAATACTGGATATCTTTCTGTTTGTTATTTCAAAATATCAGTTAAATGGCTCATACATTTGCATGTCTTCTGGGTCAGGATGGGGAGTTTTATTTCTGTCTTCATTATGCCAATATCCCGTTTTTTTGTGTGTGCTTGATCATATAGTTGATGATGATGAGTTTAGACTTAGACATTTGGGGAAAACAAAAGCAAAACAGAACAACAACAAAGAAAACCAAATCTCCTCCAAAAACATTAATAATAATCACTCACCAATCAACCAAGATACAGATTCTAGTGCCACTAAAATCTTTTTTAACCAAAGTATCTGTTTGGGGGATGACATGGGCCTTGGGTCCTCTCAAGTTCCCTTAGCATACATCTTGAAAACCTTTAATCTCTTGCTACTGCTGGCATCTGCCTAAGGCAATGACATTCCAGTGTGCCACTGGAACCACATTGTTTGCAAAGGCTACCTGTCCTGTTAGTCCTGAGTCAGGTATCAAAGATTCAGTCCCCAGAATACAGGGAATATATATATATAGCACACAGTCCCATTTACTGTTTCTGCTCAGAAAAAGAATCCCTGGTAGGGGATGTTTCCTCTCAGTGGCATGGTCCTGGGTTAAACAATGTGGGATGTAGGGGGCACAGATGAGTGTGCAAAAAGCTGCCAACTTTTCTGCCTCCACAGCTGGAATCTTTTCCTGATTTTTATGTTAGGGTGCTGAGACCTCAACTGGCCTCCAGAATTCTGGAATAGTATTTTTCTCTCAGCTTGGTGTCTATATGAAAGAAAGCTTCACTCCAAGAGTTTTATTAATAGTAAAAACAAAAATTATATTTTCTATTGGGAGTGATTCTCCATTTCATGGGTATCTCCTCACTTTCTGCACCCCAACGCCCTTAGCTTTGATCTCTCTCGCATTTATCACATCTACCATAGTAGTTCCTTTGACAGCCTTCATCTCTCTCCTAGATTAAAGGACATCAGAGAGACAGAAAGGAAGAGCGAGAGAGTTGTATGTTTTAACTAAAAAACAGATGAATGAAGTAATGAAGGGGTGAATGAATGAATAAATAAATAAAATGAAAAGTCTTTAAATAACAAGACAATAAATGTAATGAATTGAAGACAAGGAGTCAAGAATAGCTAAGTCATGACCTAAAGGAAGACCTAGAGAAATCTGACAGAGATTTAGAAAGAATCAGGGAAAAATCACAATTCTATTTACCTCTGACAAGGCCTGTGAGTGTTGTAATTCACACATTTTTATTTTAATTGACATGGAAATATGAGCACTGCTGCTCTAGAGTGCTTTAAAAATCAAATCTATAGCAAGCAAGTGGTTTTCTGGAAGATGACTCGCCTGGGAAATGCTAAAACATGTTGACATAAAACAATACACTTATTGGACTTTCACAGATTTGCATGAATAACTGCATGCTGACCACCCATCCTCGGAACCGGAGTCCTGTTTTATTTCCCATTTCCTGGTGCTGAGAACAGGACTCTTTTAAGAAATACTGAAAGTGGAAATGGGAGGAAGGAGGAGACAACCACAGTGTCCTTTACACTGCAGTCAGGCATCAGTAACAAAAACATGTCCCAGGGTGCAGGGCCACCAACAGCACATGGATGCTTCCTGACAATAAACAGTTACCCTGTTCCTTGACTGTTTGCTGGGCCTACCCTAATATAGTTTGCTAAGCATTGGGTGACAGATTTCCTAATAACTGAAAAGGAGTCGATCTGGAGGTGTGGAGGGGGTAGTAATTTAGTTTAACAATGGCATGTTTCACCATTAGTGGCCAGCACTATGATACTGCTTTCAAGAAGACCTACGTTGTTAGCCTGATGCATGGAAAAGCACGGGGAACAAAAGCAATCAGTCCATATCTGACAAACACCAGGGACCAAAGAGCAGAGCTGCAAATAAGCACCTTAAGACCCAGGAAATAACACATCTAAAGGTCTTCATTGCTGTTATTGTTGTAAATCTTGCTAACATTTGGCCTCCCTTATTAGGACAGGAATGTTATCTGCAGTTGCTATCCCCTTCCATATTTCAAGATATGAATACATGCTTCAAGATATGAATACATTAGAGACTCCTTTGGTTCTTGCAGAGGGAAAGTTCAAATGCAAGAGTCCACATAATAAAGCCTACCCAGATATAACAAATGGTGCTGTCAGGTTGGTTCTCACTTGAGACACCAACTGTGGCTAATATTACTGGATATGCAGATGTTTTCTGTCTCTTTCTCTCAGACTAAAAAAAAAAATGGGAGAAGCATTTAACTGGAATAATGATAAATTGGTATTAATATGAAAAGCCCTTTTTGCAGTGTGACAAAGAACTCAACAGGTCAAGGTTGGAAGCATACGTGAACAGCAGAGGCCTCACCTCTGTGCAGACCGGTCTTGGGAATTTATGAGCTGAACTATTCACTCCATCTAAAGACCACACAACATTCTTTTTGCAAAGAGAAAATAAGACCCTGGGCTGGACTAAAACTTCAGCTGGAAGAGACAAGATCCCCTGTGGTGTCTGAAACACAGTCCACGGTGCTGACACACGTAGACATTAGGGCTTTGTGAAGAATCAAAGTCCTCACACAATTCTGTCAAGGGCTAGAAAATATGGAAGCAGATCCTGACCATTCTTTATCCCCATGCCTGAGCCCACGCTTGTGCTCAGCAGGTTTCACTGTCCCTGGACACGCCTCTGGTCTCCCTCCTGGGACTCCATTCCAGTCACCTCCACATTTGCTTCCACTTAGGCGATTGGAACCTCTCACCTTCTAGTGTACTTGTGTGCACGCACTCAGTCTGTGGAGGAATGTACAGAAAACCTTCGAATACTTTCTTCTCCATGAGAAAGAAAAGGAAAAATGGTGATGGGGGTAAAGACAAATTGTCTGATGATGCTTCTCCCTGATGAGGCGCTACTTTCCAGAGAACACTGGGAAACCCTTACTAGAACAGTTAGGTAGCAATCAAATGCTCTTTGCAGTTCTTAGGACCTGGAGTCTGTAAATGTGGGGACTACCTTTTACTGTGCTTTGGAGACTTTGGACAAACAACTTAGTTCTATAGGGATTGAGGGGCAGGGAGAATGAATTCATCTGAAATTGCATGCTCCGACATCCAGTCTGCACATGAATACAGAGTCAAGGCTAGGCCTCATTGATTCTATACCTAGTAAAAATGAAAGTCAGAAGCTCACAGAAAGTAGTCATCAGAATGTTTACCCATCAGGTTCTGAGTGGCCACACACTTTTCCATAGCAATGATCTGGGCAGTTTGTTGTAGCAGCCAGCCTCCAAATTATGCTGACTATGTTCAGAGCTCAACAAGAGACAACCTCTCCTCTCCAAATGGGTTTTTTTTTTTGTTTTGTTTTTCAATTCAGAATGATATAGCATAGCTGTTTGCTATGATCAAAGATCATCACATCTCTGCAATAGCAAGCCGGATTTCCTGTAACATGGAAGCCGGCAGGAATGGCGGGTTGTTAGGGAAGGTTCATTAGACAAGGAGCTCTGACTACGGTGCAAAGGTGACAAGACCTGAGGGAAGCAGAATTGTAGCTGGTCATAGGTGTTAGTATTTTGTGCGTGAAAGAACTTGCCAGCATGCTGCCAAGGGAGCCATATTAGGTTTATTAAGGAAAAGGTTGGTGGGGGAGAAAGAAGAGAGAGAGAGAAAGAGAGAGGATGGGGGGCAGAGAGGAGATCAAAGAGGGAGTCTTCCACGTGGCTGGGGTTTTTAAAGGTAGACACGCCTTAAAGATAAAGGTCAGAGGCTCTTTGAAGCCCCTGCAGACGGGGGCGTGGCCACAGCAATGTAACAACCTAACAATTGGGGCTTTAACCCTCAGAAACCACTCCTCTTTACTAACTCTGGCAAACTCAAACAGTCCAGACAACAAGATTCCAGAATCAACTTTGTCACTAAGAGTTCTGCATTGAGGTCTTTCTCTCAAGCTCAAGGCTCCCATTCCTGGAACATCATCTCTGTTGTGTAGCCTTGGGGACCTTTGTTTTATCCTCATGGTCTTAGGTCTGTGATATCCCAAGTGCTAATGCAGAACTAGTTCCTTCCAGGACCTTTTCTTTCTCTTCCAGTGAACCTTGAGTTGATTCCTATACACTGGGCAGCTTTACATAAACAAATGGCTCACATCATCCTATGAGCAAGCTGATAGAAAGTTAGGGGGCCTTTGAGTTTCCTAAAGTCTGGATCATTAGTTTTTACCTGGTGCTTCCTGCTAAGACCCAGGTATGCTGAGTCTCTCTATAGCCAAGTAGGGACGGTCATATTACCCTTCCCCTCTGCAGTTGCTGGCTCCAGCAGGGCTGTGACTGACACACATACACCTGGCTGCAGCATTTAATAACCATGGCCTTGAAGATGCTACTGTAAGGACAAAATGGTGGAATTCAAGTAAAGCAAGCTCTAGGAATGGAGCTTGCCACTTAATAAGCTCTAAATGAATGTTGGCTGATGTTACATTTCTTTGGATTTTTGTAGAAGGTAAAAAGATGATTCATGAAACTGCTGCATGAGTCTTGGAAGAATGTAGGTCCTAATATTCTGTTCCTTGAAGGTTTATACAAGTTAAGCTCCTGGATTCTTGACAGTGCAGGAGACTTGTAATGGTTTGAATGAAATTGACCCCTATAAACTCATAGAGAGTGGCACTATTGGGGAGGTGTGGCTTTGCTAAAGTGGGTGTGGCCTTGTTGAAGGAAGTGTGTCACTGTGGGGGTGAGCTTTGGGGTCTCTTTAGCTTAAGCTTCGCTCAGTGTCACAGTCTACTTCCTGTTGCCTTCTGATCAAGATGTAGCCAGCGCCATAAATGCCACCATGCTCCCTGCCATGATGATAATGGACTGAACCAATGAAACTGTAAAAGAGCCACCACCTCAATTAAATGTTTTCCTTATAAGAGTTGCCATGGTCATGGTGTCTCTTCACAGCAATAGAAACCTTAAGATAAATCTCCTTGTCACTGACTCATCTGTGACAGTCCTTCTCAAGATGGTTCCCATGATGACTTTGAAGAGAGAATTTCCCAGGATTGAAGAGCAGAAAATGCATCTCTTGTTTCCATAAGATTCTGTCTAAAACTACCATGATCCTCACCTTTGTGGGACTGAACAAGTGTCATTCCTATTCACACTGGGGATAAAAGTCAAGGTCTCATGATACAGACCTAAAGCAACCTGGTGGCAGGTGGAACAATGATACCAGATGAGCATATGCTAATCACTTCTTTGTCAGTATTCTCTGGCACTAAAAACATCTTTCCATGTTCCCATTTTCTGCCATATCTCAGTACAACTTACTGGCTAGATACTAACTGATTAAAAAAAATAGATTCCACATAAAAAGTGGGTGACTAATGACAGTGCCTCCTTCACAAAGCATTTACATCATAATTGAGCAAGGGCTTGATTTTGTGTCTGACTCTTATCTCCAAATGCAGGCTTCTAACAGCAATCTACTCAATGATTTACACTGTTCAGTAATAACCATGCATGGAAGCCCTCAATATCTGTGCTAGAAAAGCAAGGAAAGAAAAATGCTCACAGATGGCTGTTGTGTGTGACTTGTATAAACGTCTCCCTCTTTCTGATCTTCTCAGTCTTTTAGTAATGTGCACCGTACGTTCTGCAGAAGAAGAAATGGATGATGACAGAAGAGTACATGTTGACGTTTGATATAACACAAGGGCTGAAGGTGATGTCTGGACACCTGGTACAAGAGACACGGACTAGAGTCTCACTCAGTCCCATCACAAGGTCCCTGGGGATCTTTACATACCAGCATAGTTTAATAGTTTATCAATGGGACAACGACCCAAAAAAAGTAAAATATATCTTGAAAAAAATAAATAAACCTGCCACTTCACAGTTATGTAAGGATAGGTCTTATCTATATCTAAATTTGCACCAAGTAAAACATAGCTTTGTATGAGAACAGCCACAGGATAGAAGTGTTCTTCAAGGCAAGGTCAACACTCCTGCAACTCATTTGTCAAAAGACACATGTTCACTGACTTCAGGAAACACCGGTTCTGGGTGAAAAAGAAAAGACTATTCATTTCCCCATCTCACTAGAAAAGGTCACTTTAAAACCCAGAAGGGACACATGTAAACAAGAGACCCAACTGTCTTCCTCTCCCATTAATTGCTGCTGTTGATCCTATGAGCAACCTTCAGTTCCACAAAGCCCTGAATATTTATTTCTGAATAGCCAGGGAAGTGAAATGAACTCTTAGTTAATTGTCAGATTACAAAACTGAAGGTTGGAATTAGAGATATGGTTCAGTGGTCAAGGGCGCCAACATCTCTTCCAGAGGACTCTCACTTGATGCCCAGAACCCATATGGAGAGGCACATAGTTACCTGCAACCTCATCCCCAGGAATTTGACTCTCTATTCTGATGCCCAAGAGGATCGTGTGCTTATGTGTGCCGCTGCACATATATGGTATGCACACATATGCATACCACATTGAAACACATATATACATGTGAATAGAAAACCCAAATAAATCTTTAAAAACAGGTTGTTTATTTTTCTCTTTTTTTCTAAAATAAAGAGGCCTCAAAAACTTTAAAATATAGAGGACTGTTAGACATCAGGGTTTAGTGTATCTATTTAGTTAGCTTTTATTGGACACCTATTGTGTGAAGAGGAGTGTAAAAGCATAGTAAGATGGTTAAGACACAATCCTTGCCCTCTAACAGGCGACAGTGTACTGAAACAGCTGGAGAGCTCCAAGGGAAAACGTGCACAGGTGAGCTTGGAGACATCTGGGTACCAAGACTTTCCTGGCTCAGAAGTGTGGGGCCAGTTCCCACTCAGGTCAGTACCTGGCTTGTGTCTGCTGTGAACAGACTTAAGACTCTGGTCTTCTTCTCCTCCTCCTCCTCCTCCTCCTCCTCCT
>PVIH01021340.1:6155-30090 GCA_004025045.1 Sigmodon hispidus | reverse complement strand
CGCTGTTAGGTCTCTAGTGTGGGATTTCTCAAGGTTTTTCATATAGGCATCTAGCGCTATGAATTTTCCTCTTAAGACTGCTTTCATTGTGTCCCACAAGTTTGGATACGTTGTAGATTCATTTTCATTGAATTCTAGGAAGACTTTGATTTCTTTCTTAATTTCTTCCTTGACCCAGAGATGGTTCAGCTGATTGATGCTTAGTTTCCATGAGTTGGTAGGCTTTCTTTGGGTTTTGATGTTGTTGAACTCTAACTTTAGGCCCTGATGGTCCGATATGTTACAAGGGATTATTTCCTTTTTTTTTTTTTGTATCTGCTGATATTTGCTTTATGACCAATTATGTGGTCAATTTTGGAGAAAGTTCCATGAGGAGCTGAGAAATATGTATATTCCTTTGCCTTTGGGTGGAAGGTTCTGTAGATATCTATGACATCCATTTGCATCATAACCTCATTTAGACTCCTTATTTCTCTATTGAGGCTCTGTCTGGTTGATCTATTATTTAATTTTTTAAATTTGGTTAATTAGTAAAGCAACAAAGGGTGATTTCTATATGGTCTTCAATAGTTTGATAATAAGACATTAATGGACTCAAAACAGGTAATTATCTAACAATGGAATAAAACTTGTGTTTCTTTAAGAATGTATTTATCAGCTTCTAAGTGGTATCTCCTGACTTCGATTTCATTGCATTAGATGACAGGAAGTAGAAGAGAAAAGCAATCTGCCTATGATTTGCATGTAGCTATCTCTAAACAATAATAATACTTAATTAATAAGGCCAAGTAGGTTACATTGCCATTTAGATAGGTATGGCTTGTTGACTTTATAAAACAATGGTTTAAAGTAATACTTGCGACATTATTGACTGTGTTCTATATATAAAAATTTTGAACAAAGGATTTATTATGTTTTCTACATCAGGTGTCAACAATTATTCACAGAAACTTGTATTTCAAATCATACTGATAGTTTTAAGAAGGAATGTGTGGATATTGTTTTAAGTTTTTTGTCCCATAGAAAAATTTCTGATTATTTTCAATTTCTCCAGCTACATTAATCTTACAGAAGACTTGTATTTGGTCCATAACACCCACATAACTAAGTTCAGTGTTTCTAATGCACTTTTCTGTTCTCCATTAATTTCTGCACATACACAGTACCTATAAACTTATTTAGGAAGATGCATATACATAAAAATTAAATAAATAAAATGTATAAAAGTGACAATCAGAGTATAGGAAAGTCCTTATTTAAAATTTTCACATATAGTAAATTAATTATCAAAATAGAGTCTTTCAGAATATGACAGGATATAAACTTTCAGTGAGTCAAGGATATATATGTCAAAGCATAAGGTGTTACTTGAATGTACATTATTATTTTCCACATTTCTATAAAAAGAATACATAGGAAAGCAATATACTTTTGTGCAATGGACTTTTAAACACTTTTATTATCTTTGTGTGGATTAGAGAAAATGATCAATGTGAAAAATTTATCTAAATGCCAAAGCTCACTTGTCTCATTAGATACTTCATTTACTGGACAAGGGCTGCAATCAAAACAGCAGGTAGCCATTCCTTCCTGCCAGAATTTTCTGAATCCAGGTCCACAATGAGCACTGCATACAGAGGGTGGCATCTGAGGAAAAAATAGTCACATACTAATATTAGTAATTTTACTTACTTCTTTAATATCTGTATTATAGTAGCCTGGTGAAATATCAACAAGCTTATTTTATATATATCAAAAGTATGACCTCATTTTATTTAATACATTAAGCAATTCAATGCCATATAGAAGATGGTGTGGTTATAGTTAATATAAAGCTGATCACCTTCAGTTCACCAGAAACAAAAAAATAATAGGGTGATTTCTGTGGATATATATTATGAAACTTGTGAACTGCTTATTTTCAAGTTAAATTTTGTCAACTTAACAAAAAGAACATTAAAACTTTAGACGGAACATTAACCAACAAAAATTTACTTTATTAAGGGGCTGGAGAGATGGCTCAGAAGTTAAGAACAGTGTCCTTTCTTCCAAAAAGACCCAAGTTCAGTTCCCAGCATCCGCATGGCAGCTTACAACTGTCTGTAACTCCATTTCCATGGGATCCGACTCCATCATGAAGACATACATGCAAGCAAAGCCCAGTGTACATTAAGTAAATTAATTATGTAATACTTGCGACATTGTTGACTGTCGCAAGTATTACATAATAAAGAAATAAATAAATAATTATCTAACTAGTCTATCATACTTTTAAAATATTTTATTAATTGATACTTAATTTATTAATGTTCATCTCACTGTGAGCAGGGCTGTCCATAATTATGTTGCATAAAAAATCGAGCAGAACATGTTGATAATCAGTATTTTATCTTTCAATGTCTAGAATTTATTTGCAGTTACCAAAATATTACTTTGTCTTTAATGACTGTAAGGCATGATCCTAATCAACCATTCCTTCTCACTCTATTATAGTAAGGGTTAAGTCACAATATTAGTGTAGCAAACTAGAGATAGTGGTAATATAAAAAGAGAAATGACTACACATGTCTGATATCATGCATACTACTCAATAAAAACCACTGCTAGGCATGAAAAAGAAAGTTTAAAAACCAGTTGATTGCCAGAGCCTGGGACTTTTGTAGTGTTAATGTACTGAGATGTCAGGAACTGAGCTGGAAGGTACACTGTTTTCTGAGTTAAAAGTGCTTTGCAAATATTGCAAAAGTACTGAGGGAATGTGATTAAAATGTACAGTACTTAAGACTAATTTTGGATGTATTCACTCATTACTGGACTCTAAACAATAATAGCAAAAAGCAAAGCATATCCAAGCTCCAAACCACAACGCCTGAACAGCTTTGGATCTGAAACACCTGGGAGTGGCACCTTGGATCCCACTCCCTCTAGAGGAATACCTGACTCAGTCTTAATGTTGGAGTAAGGAAACTGGATCTGCCAGGTGTGGATGCTGAACTGAGCATTATTGGAACCTTGGGACCTCCTGCCCATGCTGGAGAGGAGATGGGGAGATGTGGAGAAGAGAGAGTGACTGGAGAGGGTGGGAGTGAGAAGAGACATTGAATAAGGATATACACAGATAGAAAATGTGACTTTATTTATAATGACCTTATTTATAATAAAAAGAAAGTTATATTATTAGAAAAAAATAAAAACTGTCTTTGAATTTGAAAAAAAATTATGAGTTTAAAATGAAAAGTCTTTGTACCATTAAAAACATGATTATTAGACTAAAAGGTGAATGGCATACCACCTAGGTCATGTGGAGTCAGCCCTGACAACCCACACATACTAAGTCCAAATCAACAGGGAAGCCCACTGCTAGGCCAAAACCCCAGCAAAACCCAGCCTTCAGGCCTTACCATTGCCTACACCCTGCCCCATTTCCAACCCACATCATCCCATGGCAACATCAGTGAATTCCAGAACAAATGGATACTCACAGACCTCTCCATCACAGCAAACTAAGGCACTAAAACAGACTGAGTGACTAAGAGACTACACTACCTCCAAGTGAACTGAAAATCCATATTGGACCAAGAGAAGCTTCCGGAGACACAGTAACACCCAGAACATATTGAGCTAAATTCAGCTATCTAAGTTTCAGGAAAAAAAAAAACCTGCAGTAAACCTTGAAAGCAATGGGTAGAAAAAAGTGCAAGAATACATATCAAAACATGTAAAAACACATGGTACCACAATAATAATCAGAAGGTATTGGATCAAGACCCGAGCATGGCAATACAAAAGGAGCAGATGAAAATGTCCTTATAAAAACTTCATGAAGATAATAGAAGCTTCTAAAATGGATGTGAAAGTTAACTTAAAGAAATAGAAGAAAATACAAACAAAAAATGTAGGAGATTTAAAATACCAGAAAAAAAATCAATTGTAAGAAATCAAGCAGGTGAGGAAATATACAAAGATATAAAAATTAAAATAGAATAAATAAGGAAGACATATTCAGAGGCTATGCTGGAATTAGAAATCCGGAGTGAATGACCTTACACTACAGTTGCAAGTATAACCAACAGAATGCAAGAGATGGAAGAGAGAATCTCTGGAGTAGGAGAAATAAAAGTGCAAATATCAGTGAAATATCACACTAAAGCCAAAACAGTCATCACACAAAATGTCCAGAATTTTGAGACATCATGAAAGGACGAAACCTGAGAATAGTTAGAACTGAAACAGGAGAAGAAAAATATCTGAAAGACACAGAAATATACTCAACAAAAGCATAGAAGAAAACTTTCCAAACATAGAGAGAATGTCTATGAAGATATAAGAAAATTATCTTCTTTGAGAGCTTCGATGATCATCATAAAGGAATTTTTGGTGTTGCTTCCTTCTGTTTCTTCTTCATTGCTCAGTTCAGGTCTTGTAGTTGTAGGATCGCCTCTTTCTTCTAGAGTTACCTTGTTGTTCTTTAAATTATTATGTAAATTTTTGCACTGGCATCTGCCCATGGCTTCAGTGGTTCACGATTAGGTGGCTCCTGGTCAGTTGTGGTACTCGGGCTTACTTATGTGTCTCCTGTCACCTCTGAACAAAAGGTCTGCTCAATCTCTACCTCTGCTCTGGGCAGGGGACTGAATTTCAAGTCTTCAATCCTTCTCTGTTTGAGCAGTTGAAGGCAAAAAGGCCATGCAAATTCCCTCAGCAGCAGCTTGGGGGACCTTGGCAGTCAGAGTTTATCTCTGTCTGCAACAGAGTGCTTGGGTACATGGTCTACAGACAGCACCTGGTCCCGGAACCGGAACCTGATCGGAACACAATTTTCCCTGGCAGGGATTCAGGGGCTGGAGCCTGCTGGACCCATCTCAGCTTTGGGTGGATTCTGAGTCTGTCTATTAGAGTGCTCTGTCCTTTTCTGTTTGCTCAGTTGGAGGTAGGTAGCTGTGCAAATTCCCTCAGCAGCAGGTGGGGGGACCATGTCAGTCAGAGTTTATCTCTGTCTGCTTCAGAGTGTGGGATATGTCTCTAGACAGTTTAAAATTGAGTTATCAGATTGTTGAATAAACAATGATGACTAAACAAGTAAACATAGTTATAAAGATAACTTTATTCTTTTAATGTTTATTAATGATGACTAAATTTATTCCAACAGATGTGAAGGATAAAAAGTTAAACACATTTAAAAACCAAAAGTGATATGATCTATGTTATGGAACTATATATGTCTATCTATCCCTGATTACTGAATTCTGTATTAATACAAAAAGCACTCTGCATGCTAGTTAGTCAGGCTCCAAGATTCTCATCACCACCATGGCCTGGCTCACTTCTTCCTGACTTGACTCCTGACCACCTGTCTGGAACAAGATAAGTACATATCCTTGGCAAAGATCTACCTTTCTCTGCCTTCAGAGTACAGGGAGAAAAAAAAAAAAGGACAAAAAAATCAAACACCAAATAAACTAACCCGCCCCCCAAAAAAATCTGCTTGCCACATAATAATTAAACCACCAAGCCTACAGAAAAAAAGAAAAATACTAAGAGCTACAAAAGAAAAAGACCAAAATACCTTAAAGGCAGACTCATCAGAATAACAACACATTACTCAAAAACACAATGAAACCATATGTGTCCTGGTTAGATGTTGTACAATCACTAAAATATCATGGCTGCCAACTCAGAATAGTATACTCAGAAAAAATATCAATCACCATTGATGGAATAAACAAAGTATTTAATGACAGAAACATGTTTAAACAATACTTATCTACATATCTGACCCTACAGAAACCAATAAAAAGAAAATCCAACCTAAGAAAGCCAAAAACACCCATTAAATCCCAAACAATGAATAATCCAAGAAAAGAGTATCTCAAAGAAGAGGAATACACTATGCTACCCCCAAGATAAGAGGAAATAACACTCATTGATCATTAATATAATTTATATATCATTGGAGTCAACTCCCTATGAAAAGACATACCCCAATATAATGGATACAAAACAGAAGCCTTTTTTTGCTGCATTGTAAAAACAATAAACACACCTCAACTTCAAAAAAAAAAAAAAAGACATAGACTCAGAGTAAAGTGTTGGGAAAATGCTTATTTTTAAACAAAAAGAAGCTAGTAAACTTCTAAACGTTAACAAAATAAATTTCATATTAATATTAATAAAAAAAGTCCACAACAGACACTATTTATTTATCTCGGGGAAAAAAATCCACAAAGATGAAATGCCACTCTTAAATATTTATGCCTCTAACACAAGGGCCCCTACATATGTATAAGAAACACTACTGAACCTTAGACCTCATATCAAAGACTCCATATTAATAGTGGAAAACTTCAATTCAACATTCTCACCAATGGCTAGGTCTTCCAGACAGTAACTTAACAGGGAAATAAGGGATCTAACAGATGTTATGACACAAATGGACTTCATAGAGAGATACAAAACTTTACGCCTAAACACAAAGGAAAATACCTCTTTCTCAGCACGCAATAGAATTATGTTTAAAATTGATCACATACTCAGTCATAAAGTAAACAACAATAGATACACAAATGGAAATAATTCCTTGTATCATATCAGACCACCAGGGTTTAAAGATAGAATTCCACAAAACAAAACAAAACAAAACAAAAACAAAAAACAGAAAGCCTAGAAATATATGGAAACTGAGAACCTCTTAAATGAACCATCTTTGGATAAAGGAAGAAATTCTGAAAAACTTAAAGACTTGCTAGAAATTAATGAAAATGAATCCACAACAATCTTATGGGACACAATGAAAGCAGTGCTAAGGGAAAAATTCATAGCACTAAATGGCTATATCTTCATCAAGATATCTCAAACAAAAGACCTAATAGCACAACTGAAATCTTTAGAACAATTAAAAGCAAAATCACCTAGAAAGAGTAGATGAAAGAAAATAAAGTCAGGGCTGGAATTAATAAAATTGAAACAAAATGAACAATAGAATGAATCAATGAATCAAAGAATTGTTTTTATGTGAAAGTCACCAGATAAATAAACCTTATCCAAACTAATCAAAAGCCAGAGAGAGATTATCCAGATTAATAAAATTAGAAATGAAAAGGGGGTCTTAGTAACAAACAACCAGGAAATCTAGATAATCATTAGGTCATAATCCAACAACCTATACTACACTAATTGGAATACCTAAAAGAATCAGACAGCTTGCTGGAAAAGTACTACTTACCAAAATTAAATTAAGAATAGGTAAATTACTTATATAAACCCTAGGGAAATTCAAGCTATTATTAAAAGCTTCCCAAGTAATAAAATCCCATTGCCAGATGGTTGCAATGCAAAATTCTGATAGACATTCAAAGAAGAACTAATACCAATACTCAAAAAATTGTTCTATACAATAGAAAGCAAAGAAACATTGCCAAATTCTTTTTAAGAGGCGACAGTCACACAGATAACCAAACAACTTAAAGATGCAATAAAAAAAAGACAATTACAGATCAATCTCCCTCATGAACATTAATACAAAAATACTCAATAAAGAACTGGCAAAGAGAATTTAACAAAATATCAAAAAATTCATCCACCATGACAAAGTAGGTAGGGATGGTTCAATAAACAAAAGTACTGTTAATGTCGTCCATCATGTAAAAAAATCTAAGAGAAAAAAAAGACTTTGACAAAATCCAACACTTCTACAAAATAAAAGTTCTAAAGATATCAAGAATACAGAAAAAATACCTAAATATGATGAAGGCAAAATAAAGCAAACAGACAGCAAATGTCAAACTAAATGAAAAGGAATTCAAAGCAATCTCATTAATATCAGGATCAAGACAATGTTGATCTCTCTCTTTTCATATATTCAAAATGTATTTAATAGTTTTATCTAAAGTAAAAAAAGATCAAACACAGATTAGGAGATACAAGTTGAAAAGGAAGAATTCACCATTTCTACATCTGTAGATGATAAAATTGTATATATAACTCAGTCTAACATTTTTATCACAGAAAAATGACCATTGATAAACACCTTCAACAATGTAGCAGAATACAAGATTAACTAAAAATAGTCAACAGCCCTCCTATATACAAATAATAAAACGGCTGAGAAAAGTCTTAGAAACATCAGCCTACTTATATTTAATGTGTGAATAGCATTAAATATCTTGGGGGTAAATGTAAGAAAAGAAGTATCAGATTTTTTTTGACAAAAACTTAAAGTCACTGAAGAAAGAAATTGAATGGGATACCAGAAAATGGAAAGATCTCCTATTCTCTTGGATAGGTAGAATCAACATGGTAAACATGTTAATTTTACCAAAAGCAATCTACAGATTCAATGCAATCCGTATCATAATCCCAACATAATTATGAAACTTGAAAAACAACTGTCAATTTCATATGTAACAACAGGAAACCCAGGCTTACCAATAAAGTCTTGTTCAAGAAAAGAAAAAAAGAAAACTTCAGGATATACTATACTATAGAGATACAGTAATAAAATCAGTTTGGCCTGGTATTGGCATAAAAACAGATTTTAGGGTCAATGGAATTGAATCAAAGAGCCCGACCTTAATGAACACACCTATGAAAGCCTGATTTTTGACAAAGAGACCAAAATATATACAATGGGAAAAACATATTATCTTCAACAATTGGTGCTTGCATAGCTGGATAGTAGTATGAATAAGAATGCTAATAGATCTGTATCCATCTGTCTTTACCAAAGTCCAATTCAAGTGGATCAAACACCTCAACCTAAATTCAGCTACACTGAAGTTGATGGAAAAGAAAGTGGGAAAACATTTCAATACTTTGGCACCAGTGACCACTTCCTTACTATATAACATCAGTAGCACAGACACTAAGAACAACAATTAATAAGTGGGACATCCTGAAACTGAGAAGCTTCTGAAATGATAAAGACACAGTCAAAAACACAAAATGAAACTGTACAAAATGGCAAAAAGTCTTCACCAACTCTACATCAGAAAGAAGACTGATTTCTAAAACATAGAGAGAACTCAAGAAACCAGAAGACAAAACCCTAAATAATCCAATAAAAAATGGAGTTTAGAGCTAAAAAGGTAATTCTTAACAGAAGAATTTAAATGACCGAAAGACACTTTAAAAATGTTCAACCTTTAGCACTCAGAGAAATGCAAATCAAAACAAATTAGAGATAACATCTTATACCTGTCATAAGGGCAATAATCAAACCACATATAACAATCTAGGCCAGAAAGGATATAGAGCAAGGAAAGCACTCCTCCAATGCTAGTGTGAGTCTAACCTTGTACAGCCACTATGGAAATCAGTATGCCAGTTCCTTCAAAAATTGGGAAGGTGTTCCAGGACCAGAATAAGTCTGTGCTGTTTGTCCCCAGACACTCCTTAGCAGACAGGACTTGTGTTTGGCTGTGAGGGGCTCCTCTAGCTGCAAATAAAATAGGGCCATTGCAGGGCCACCAAGCCTCCAACTGCATCATCAGAGAAAGACTGAGGACTCTGAAATCCAGACTCAAAATCTGCCCAGAGGTGAGGTGAGGTCAGCAGGCCGTGGCACCTGAATCCCTTCCTTGGAAAGTTGTGTTCCGGGACCAGGATCAGTCTGTGCTGCTTGTCCCCAGATACTCCTTAGCAGACAGGACTACAGTTTGGCTGTGAGGAGCTCCTCCAGTTGTGACTAATACAAGGGTTTGCATAGCCACCCCACCTCCAGGGCAAACTGCATCATCAGAGAAGGACTGAGGACTTGAAATTCAGACCCTTGCCCAGAGCAGAGCCAAAGACTGAGCAGACCACTTGCTCAGAGGAGACAGGAGACATGCAAGCCCTCTTGCCACAGCTGAATAGGAGCCAACTAATTGAGAACCTCTGAAGCCATGGGCAGATGCCAGGGAAAAATACATATGGTAAAGAAAAAACATGGCAACCCCAGAAGTAAATGGTGGTCCTAAAACTACAAGACTTGAACAGAGCAATGAAGAGGAAGCACAAGGAAGTAACACCAAAAAAATCTTTATGAAGATCATTGAAACCTTCATAAGTGATATGAAAAATTCCCTTAAAGAAATAGAAGAAAATACAAACAAATATTGGTAGAGATGAACAAATCTTTGAAAGAAAACCAAGAAAATGTACATCAAAAAAAAATGAAAGAAACATTCCAGGAATTAAAAACTGAAATAGAAGCAATGAAAAAGGCACAAAATGAGGCAAAGATGGAAATAGAAAAACAGAAGAAAAGAGCTAGAACTATAGATACAAGTATAATGAACAGAATCCAAAGATGGAAGAGACAATCTCTGAAGTGGAAGACTCAGTAGCTGAAATAGATGTATCAGTCAAAGAAAATACTAAAACCAAAAAAGCCATAACACAAAATGTCCAGGAAATCTGGGACACCATGAAAATACATAACTACATAATAATAGAAATAGAAGAAGGAAAAGAATATGAGATCAAAGGCACAAATAAAGTATTCAATAAAATCATAGAAGAAAATTTTCCTAACTTGAAGAAAGAAATGCCTATAAAGATACATGAAGCTTACAGAACAAAAAATAAATATGAATCCCAAAAAAGTCAGGGAGCCACATAATAATCAAGCCACAAAACATACAGAGCAAAGAAAAAATTTTAAGAACTACAAAAGAAAAAGGTCCTCTTACTTGTAAAGGAGACCCATGAGAATAACACCAGACTACTCAATGGCAATGATGAAAACTAGGAGGCATTGGTCAGAAGTTATATAGACACTAAAAGAGCATGGCTGCCTCCTAGAATACTATACCCTACAAAATTATCAATCACTGAAGATGGAGTAAACAAGATATTTCGTGGCAAAGTCAGACTGAAAAAATTCCTATCTAATCCAGCCCTCCAGAAAGCTTTAGAGGGAAAACTTCAACCTAAGGATAATAAATACACCCATGAAATGATAATCAATCAATAATCCCACAGAAGAATATCCCAGAGAAAGGAAATACAAATAAGTTACCACCAAAAAATTGCAGGAAATATCAATCAGTGGTCACTAATATCCCTTAATATCAATAGACTCAACTCACCTATAAAAAGAAAGACTCTAATAAGATGGATACAAAAATAGAAGCCATCCTTCTATTGCATACAAGAAACACACCTCAAACACAAAGACAGACACAGATTCAGAGTAAAGGGTTGGGAAATATTTTCCAATCAAATGGTCCAAAGAAACAAGCTGGTGTTGCCATCTAACAAAGTTACCTAACAAAGTAAACTTCAAGCTAAAGCAATTAAAAGGGACCAAGTTGTACATTACTTATTCATCACAGGAAAAATTGGTCAAGAGGAGATTTCAATCCTGGATATTTTTGCCCCTAATAAAAGAACACCTTCTTATGTATAAGAAATACTGCTAAGGTTCAAATCCCACATCAATTCTCACACGCTAATAGTGGGAGACTTCAACATCCCACTTTCACTCCTGAATAAGTCATCCAGACAGAGACTCAACAGAGAAATAAGGAGTCTAACAGAGGTTATGATACAAATGGATTTAAAAGATATCTACAAATTCTTCCATCCAAATGCAAAGAAATATACATATTTCTCAGCTCCTCATGAAACTTTCTCTAAAATGACCATATAATCAGTCATAAAGCAAATACAAACAGATACAAAAAATGGAAATTATCCCTTTTATCATAGCAGAAAAATCAAGGCCTAAATTTAGGGTTCAACAACATCAAAAATCACAGAAAGCCTACCAACTCATGGAAACTAAACATCACTCAGCTGAACTAACTCTGGGTCAAGGAAGAAATTAAGAAAGAAATCAAAGTCTTCCTTGAATTTAATGAAAATGAATCCACAGCATACCCAAAATTGTGGGACAAAAAGAAGAATACAAAGAAACGATGAATCAAAGAGTTGGTTCTTTGAGAAAGTTAACAAGATAGATAAGCCCTTAGCCAAACTAATCAAGAAACAGAGACAGAGTGACCAAATCAACAAAATCAGAAATGAAAAGGGGGACATAACAACAGACCACCCAGGATATCCAGAGAATTATTAGATCATATTTTGAAAATCTGTATTCCACAAAAAAAGGAAAACCTAGAAGAAATGGACAGTTTTTTGGACAGGTACCATTTACCAAAATTAAATGAAGATCAGATTAATTACCTAAATAAGCCTATAACCCTTAAGGAAATTAAAGCTGTCATTAAAAGCCTCCCCAAAAATAAAAGCCCTTGTCCAGATGGTTTCAGTGCCGAATTCTACCAGACATTCAAAGAAGAATTAATATCATTACTCCTCAAACTATTTCACACGGGAGAATCTGAAGGAATATTGCCAAGTTCCATTTATGAAGCCTCGATAACCCTAATACCCAAGCCACTCAAAGACACAACAATGAAGACACAGTCAATAAGACAAAATGAAACTCTACAGAATGGTAAAAAGTCTTCACCAAGTCTACATCAGATAGAAGACTGATTTCTAAAATATAGAGAGAGCTCAAGAAACTAGAAGCCAAAACCCTAAATAATCCAAGTAAAAAATGGAGTTTAGAGCTAAAAAGGGAATTCTCAACAGATTAATTTAAATGGCTGAAAGGCACTTTAAAATTGTTCCACTTCATAAGAGAAATGCAAAACAAAACAACTTTGAGATACGCCTTAACCTTGTCCAAATGATTAAGATAAAAATCATAGAGGACAGCCTATGCTGGAGAGGATGTGGAGCAAGGAAAACACTTCTCCATTGCTAGTATGAGTCTAACCTTGTACAGCCACTATGGAAACCAGTATGCTGGTTCCTGTAAAAATTGGGAATCTGTATATCCAATGATCCACCACTATTGCACATAAACCCAAAGTACACAAATCCTTAACCCAAGGGCACAATCTCAATTATTTTCAGAGCAGCAGTATTCATAATAGCCAGTACCTGGATTCAGCCTCCTTGCCCCTCAACTGAAAAATGGATTAACAAATTTATACAATATAGTAACATTCAGTAGTAAAAAAAAAAAAGACATGCTATAATTTGCATTTTGTTATGGATAGATTTGTAGAGTATCTTCCTGAGTGAGGTAACACAGGCCAAGAAAGACAGACATGGTTTAAACTAACTCATAAGTAGATTTTAAACAAAAAGCAAAGAATAACAGGCTGTGAACCACAACCCATGAACAGCTTGGGATCAGAAGGAACTTAATGTTGACAATAGGATTTTTAATGATAGAGGACTGAAAATAATTATTAATTAATAAAATATTATTAAGATGAGCTCAGTGCATTGTTTTGGTTTTAATTTTTTTTTGAACTTTTAACTCTCACTGTATGCTGAAATTTATTAAGATCTCTTCTGTCCATATTTGTATGATCATGTACTTATACCTTTGAATCTATTTGCCATATTTATGTTACTGATCTGTATATGTACTAACTTCTTTGTATCCCCCAAATAAAGTCATCTTTTACACAATGACAGATTTCTGTTGTACTGCTGAGTTATATAACCTAACATTTGGTTGAAAATATTCTTCCATGTCTCTCATTTTTGTTAAGGTGTATTTTCTCAAAATTATTTTTCTGCTTATTTATAGAAGAGCACTCTATATGTTTGTAAATAAGGCTTGATTTTGAAATCAAAAGTCACTGCTGATTTTACAAACCAATCTTGATGTTTTTGTATTTTGATTAGCGAATGTGAAGATAAATATTTGCTTATTATTTAGAATCATTATTAGAGTCATTAATGTAATATTTTATGTCATTTTAACAGTTGTTTTCTATCTGGTGTCCTAGTGCTCTCTGTGTATTTCTTGTCCATTTGTGTTTATTTTACTTTACAGTTTGTGAAAGTTCATGTGCTTCCACAGAACTTCAGAGTGGTTAGGATGTCCTGTGTTATATGTTTATCATTGAGCATTGTACTTTCTTTGTATTAGTTAGAGTTCTCAAGAGTAACAGTACTTGCATAATGAATCTGTCTCTTTCTCTCTCTCTTTCTACATACACACACACACACACACACACACACACACACACACACACACAAATTATTCTAATGCCTCAAAGGCTTTGGATTATCTAATTCAGCAATTACTAGATAGAAATGGATACCCATTGAACCATATACTTCTGAGTCCATAAGGGTGAATGAATGTTCAATATACTCTAGAATCTCCAAGAAGTAGATTTTAATGCCCTGAATGAATGGACTTGTTGAGGTGGGAGCAAGTGAACAAAAATCAAAAGCTACCTTTTCTAATGTCCTTATATAGGTTTCCAGCAAAGGATGGAATCCAAGATAATAGTGAGTTTTTAAAATTTAATTACTTAATTTAATTTGTATCTACCAAAATTAAGATCTTGATAAAAATTTGTCCTTCCTAACTTAAAAGTTCTCAATTAAAGGCATGTCTTTCTTTTCTTTGTTTGTTTCTTTCTTTCTATTTTACTGTTTATTTATTTATTTTTGTTTTCATTTTATTGACAAAGTTTCTCTTTATAGCCCTGGCTGCTCTAGAACTTGCTCTGTAGAATTTGCTGTCATCAGTCTCAGAGATGCAACTTCTTCTGCCTCCAGAGTGCTGGAATTAAAGATGTTTTATATCATCAACAGGCAAAAGTCATGTCTTTCTCAAAGAGTTGGATCACACGTGGACCTTCCTATGTCAAATTAAGCCAAAATCTCTCAAAGTTCAGCCCTGTAAGTTTGAGTTTTTTTAATTTCAGATACAGTCAATTGTCTATTCAAGATCAAACCTCAAAGTCTCCATCCATTATAAAGAATATCAATATTGGATATAGAAACTGCAACTGGCAATTATGATTGTTTGAATTGCATTATTGATACTCTTCTATTTTAAAATATATCATGAAGGAATATGATGTTATGCTGAAGAGACATTTAAAAGAAATGGGTTTCTTTTTGCAATCTTTAAATTTTCTCTTTTTTATATTAAAACTTTTAATTAATATCAAACAGAAAATTATTTTCTGATTTTTAAATATGTATTCTATATTTAAATATTTCATTTTTCTTGATGTTCACATTTCTCTCTGTGTTTTGGAAAATTACTGTTACATTTTATTTGATACACCTGTGATGCCCATAGTCAGTCCTTTTCTTCTGCTGCCCATATTTTGCAAATTTGATTAATTAATAGTATTCCCTTGCCTTTATATATCTTTATTTTTTATCTTTGCTTTAGTTTCATTTTTTTTAATTTTTTTGCCTTGTTTTCAAGAATTGTTCACTGTCTTCAACTTAAAGTAATAATAAGTTTTTTTCACAGAAATTTTTACTGCATTTCTTTTGGCATTTTTTAAAATATTTTACTTTGAACTATTTTCATTATTTTACATCTTTTGTAATGACTGTGGCACATGTTCTTTCAGTTCCTTTGTATATGCAAGATTTTGTGATTTTAGTTATTCTGATGTTGCTTCATATTCTGTCAGATTTCAAGACTATCTTTAAATTCTATTTTGGTTAGTCATTGAACATATTCTGATTTAAGCATATTACTGTAATATTTGGGATCATGTTGCTTTGATGTCTTTATATTTTCTACATTTGTTTCTGCATAAAAATTTACAGGTCTATGAGTAAAGCACTAGTTGCACTGTTCTTAAAATTCTGTATTGATGTAGTGGATGTTGGTTTGAAAATAAAATCTTGCAGAATGTTGAATGAGTTTATATATCAGTTGCTATATCTTCAGTGATATGATTTTTCCTTATAATGGCTCTCTTTATCATTCTGAGAAAAATATTTATTGTAGAATTTGTACTACATGGAGTACCTAACAGATAACTTCAGAATGAACTTTATTAATTTCTTAAATTTGATTCAGTAAAATACAAGCTATTTTGTAATTAAGACATCTGAATTGCATGCCTTAAAACCAGTATAACAGAATTTATACTTATGACATACATAAGATCCATAGTTGAATATATCCTTTATAATTTTTCAAAAGCAAATTATTTTACTACCAATATCTCCACTCACATAGCTATGGTATAGTAAACACACCCCAGAGTATACTATGAATGAAATATTGACACAAAGAAATACTCTTCTAGTTAGCACCCTATTTTAAAGAATGAGCATTAGGTCTGGATAAAAGGCTCTATGTCAATAATAGTTCCTTCTCATGAATGACTTTGCTGCTCATGTTTTGATTTCAGGTACCCACTCTGTGGCATATAGCTGACTGCAGATTCCAGAAATGCAAGTTACTATTTTGACATCCTATACACCTCATATCTTACTAGTTAACAGACATAAATGTGAACAACACATCCATACTCAAAGCATAGAAAATCAAGTTTATAATTCTTAGAGTATACAAATGGGTCTAAAAATATTGTATTAATGTAAATTTGAAAACTTTGGCAATGTAGGATCTGTAAGTTAAAAAAGGCATAAAACAAATTATGAAATAAAAATAATGGTTGTTATATATTTAATTTACTCATAATTTACAACTAGATTCAGTCTTTCAGCACTTATATCATTGGTTAAATAGAACAGAAAAAATAGTATGTAGTAATTAGAGAGGTATGAAAAATATCTGTTTATTTTTTTGAAAATAATATCAAACAATTGTAACAAACAGTTTTAAATTTATACTAAAACACAAAAAGAGATCCTATTATGATAAAAATTCAGTCTATACATGTCTAGAACATTAAACAAATTTAAAAAGCATTAAGAAGCAAAATGAATCATAATAATGTAGGCCAAAATGGTTTCTAAAGTGACAATTTAGTTTATTTTACTAAGTTACAAGGCAGCAGAAATCAAAACAATAGGCTCTTACTATGACTGCAGTGTAATAGAAGTGAGAACAGTTAATTCAGACCCACCTGTCTACTTCCTGTAGCCCACTCTATTATGTCTTCATATAAATGAATCTGTTGTCCATTTGAAAAATATGGACTAAAAGTTCCAATCTTTACCTTAAGTCCAAGACCATTTGGAAAATTCCAAAGCTGGAAAATATCATACTGTGCTTGCAGTTTTTCTTTCTGGTTCATATTGAATCTGTCCCCAGAATGATATTTAAAATGGAGTCTCTTAAGAATGGAGTTCATCTAAAAAACAGTCAGTATTTCATAATGTATATGTGCTTTCTTAAAGTCAGAAATTTTGTTATTATTTCATCTTAAATGCAAGATAATTGAAGGTGTACAGTTGAAAAAATTAAAGAAAATCAAGAGGATTATTTGTGTTATCTTCATGTCCCTAAAGTTTTTTCAGAGAAAACTGCCAAACCAAAGCACAGACATACTCACAGATGGTGAATATAAACATTCAATATGCACACACATATATACACAGACTCACTAACACACAGCAATACCTACATAATACAACCACATACTATTTACACATACATACACATGAAACCAACACACACATATGAATATGGAGGCACATACAGACAAACTTATGCTCACAAAGAAACACAGCAGCAAAAACACACAATAAACTTATATAGGCTCACACACACACTCACAAATTCATAGACATATGCAGATAAAAATGAATACAGAGATTGATAAAAATCAATTTATGCTCAAATTCAGACAGAAAGACACATAGACATATACAAAGAAACATAGATATACATATTTGCAATCAAATAAAAAACACAAATGACACACATAAGCAAATGTAGACACAGCATTAAAAATACACATAGAATGATACACAGAAAAGTATAAACCCATAGAAAAGGTGAATGGTACAAGACAAATTTATGCTCATTTCTACAAACTGACAGAAACGTACATATAAATATACCCATCCAGATAGGTAGTCACACAGATAGATAGAAACACACAAACATACATTATATACAGTGATAACCATCAGTTCACACACATAGATACACATATATGTACTGGATAGAAATATAGCAATATCTCTTATTTATTATTGAGAGACTAGAGTTGGGGAAGAACCATTTAATACTTGGGAAAACCACATCCTCCACAGATTATCACATATTTGAAAACTGATGAATGTATTTCTAATAATAAGGAGAAAGTTAATGCAAAAGAACTAATATGTTTCAAGTATTAGAACACAGGTGACAATATTCAGGTGCTCTATAAAAATATCTCTTGTTTTCACTGATAAATTGTGTGTCCTATTCTCATGACTTTGCTTTGGACATTTAATTCAATATGTAGATTCATGATCTCAAGTGTAAATATGTTCAGAAATATTTATAGTTGGGTAATTATTTTCTAATCCACTAGTATCAGGAACAAGGAGAGTACTAAAGACTCTGAAAATAATGACTCCAAATATCATCCAAAGAAAGCACACTACCTTGAAGCAATTTGACTGAGATCCTTTCCCATTATCATCTGACTGAATAATCATCTCATGGAAGAAATGGGCTATCATATACACAGCATCATATATGTTATAACTGCCATCACTAAAAATTATATCAAATGTCTTTATCATAAGCCATTCCAATGAATCATTCAATAAGCAATTTTTCAAAGTTTTACACTTAGAAGCTGAGACTGCACAGTTAAAATTCATCCACTCCAGCCTTGCCAAGGAATCATTTGTAATAGAATTTCTCAAAATCTGAAGAAAACTTTTAAGACCAGAAATTTCAGCATGGTGGTATGCAAATGTTAAAATCCTGTGAGATGAGTCAAGTGTGAAGTCACTCTTACTTGCAGAGAAATCCCACTCTGAGTTTGCAATCCATATTTTTTGTATGCCTAAAGATTCCCAATTTCTAAAGCTCAAAGCTAGAGTACTGTCTGTGTCACCATAAATGATAACAACATTTGTGGATGATGTCATGATTTGGTTATAATACACTTCAGCTCTTGACATATATAAGTTCTTATCAACTGGAATTATGTTTACAAAGGCAAAGCAGACTCTATTTTCTTCCATCTCTCTTCTCAAATATGAGAGAAATTGGGTACCATGATCATTGTCTGAGATGGTCAGCCCAATCCAATTCCATCTGAAGTGAATTATGAGGGAGATCATTGCCAAGGCTAGAGATGTGTCCTTGGGGGCCATCTGATATATATAAGGAAATTGTTCCTGATCACTCAGGATAGGATGGAAGGGTCCGAAGGTAATCTGAACAGCCTAGAAGAAGGGAAGGAGCATACATTTCTAACAACTTGTTAAACAGCAAAGTGTTCTTAAATAACCCATTATTTGTTACTTCCTCCCTCATCTCTACTTCAAAACAGAAAATGCAAAGGGACATAAAGATCTCTGAATAGTACGCTTGAACTAAATATTTTGACATAAATATAAGAATAGCTTCCCTCTATTAGTTTTTTTAGCTTTTTGAAATGGCACCAATAGGAACAGAAAACCCACCACTAAAACAATTTTGATCAACAAAAAATGTCAGGGGGTATCACCATCCCTGAATTCAAGGTATACTATAGCGCAACAGTAATTAAAAGAGCCTAGTACTGTAATAAATACAGACTTATAGATCAATGAATCCAATTGAAGGTCCCGATTAACCCCAAAACCTGGGTACACCGATCTTTGACAAAGAGCCCCAAATTATTCAGTGGAAAATTGATACTCTTTTTAACAAATAATGTTGGCATACTTTGAGGGTAGTGTGTACAAAAATGGAAATAGATCCAAGCCTAATACTCTGCACATAACTCAATTTCAAGTGGGTCAAAGATCTCAACATAAACCCAGCCTCACTGACCTTGATAGATAAGAAACTGGGAAATATCTTTCAATGCATTGGCACAGGTGACCACTTCCAAAATATAACACCAGTACCACAGACCCTAAAAACAACAATCAATAAGTTAGACCTCCAGAAACTGAGAAGCTTCTCTAAAGCCAAGGACACAGTCAATAAGACAAAATGATTGCTTACAGAATGGGAAAACATTTTCACTATTCCTACAAGGACAGAGAACTGATGTCTAAAATATATAGAAAACTCAAGAAACTAGAGCCCAAAACCTTGAATAACCCAATCAAACAATGGGGCTCAGAACTAAAAAGCGAATTCTCAGCAGAATTAAGAATGGCTGAAAGGCATTTGAAAAAGTGCTCAACATCTTTAGGTATTAGAAAAACAACTTTTAGATACTACAGAACACCTGTCAGATTGGCTAACACAAAAGACACAGGTGATAGCCTAGGCTGGAGAGGTTGTGGAGCAAGCGGAATACTCCTCCAATGTTGATGGGAGTGTAAGCATGTTCAGCCACTCTGGAATTGTAGTATGTGAATTTCTCAGAAAACTGTGAATCAATTTCCCAAAGGAACCACTATTGGACTATACCCTAAAGACCATCATTCACACACTAAAGGCATTAGCTCAACTGTGTTCATAACAGCATTATTCATAATAGGAAGAACATGGAAACCACCTAGATGTTCCTCAATTCAAGAATGGATTAACACACTGTTGTACATCTACACAATGAAGTACTACTCAGCAGTAAGAAAAAATGATATCCTAAAATTTGCAGGCAAATAGATAGATTTGGAGAATATCCTCCTGAGTGAGGTATCACAAACCCAGAAAGATAAGCAGGGGATGTACTCACTCATGAGTGGACTTTAAACAAAAAGCAAAGCATGTCCAAGCTGTAATCCACAACCACTAAACAGCTTGGAATCTGAAACACTTTGGACTGGCATCTTGGAGCCCCTTCCTTCCAGATGAACACTTGACCCAGTCTTGATGTTAGGGTGTGAAAAGCAGATCTGCCTAGAGAGTATCCTGAACTAAGCAACCATGAGACCTTGGGACCTACTGCCCTTGCTGAGGAGGAGATAAGGAGATGTAGAGAAGAGAGAGCGATTGGGAGTGCCAGGATGGGGAAGGGAATTGAACAAGAGGATGCATGGGTTAAAAAAATGTCTTTATTCATGATAAAAATATATATGAAAAAGAAAACCCACCACACCAAATCTTACGTGATAAGAATGGTAAATTTCCAGTGCTTTCCCAGCTATTATCGATTTTGACCAGGATGGCCCTGAAAGCAACACTGAACACAAGGTGAATTTCTCACAGTTATAATTAGCAGGACGTCGAGTGGCTTTAGTCAGTTCCAAGTGTTCATATAATTTTGACATGCTCTGACAATTAAATGGTAGATATACTATTTCCAAGGAAATATTTGGTAAAATGTCAGGTCTCCTATTGACTTCATCCACTGTAAAAGCTAAGGCCAATGCAAATTTGTTGGGATTTCTTCTTTGTCTGAAAAGGTTACAGTGATTAGCAGAGAGAAAGATTTACAGATCATAGTAAGTAATCAATAGAAAGACTACCTTGTACTGAGCGGTATACCTTATTATGCACAATTATCAAAATAAATGCTTTGTGTTGTGAGGTTGAAATGACATAAAAATATGAAAGGTCGCAAAGCATTAAAAGTTCATTAGAGTCCATCTTCAATTTCTTTTACAGAGAGCTTGGTTTATCACTGGTTTTTGAGTGCTAGCTCAGAAGGTACAGGATAGGCTATAGTATTTGATCAAACACTAAAAATAATTTTGGTTTATTTTTAAATTATTGAGAAATGTGATAAATACACATGATGTTTGAACCACTGAGTTATGGTATGTTTTTCTAAAATTAACTGAATTGTGTAAGGCAGACATAAATATCAGATGTATGCACAATAGTCTGAGCAAATATTGGCTCTTGTACATATAATTCTTTAATATCAGTGGTCAATACTTGTAGCATATACCATCCTAATCATTATTTCTGGTTTATCTTTTGTGATCATAAAATCCTTTTTATGTATTTCCATTAAATGAATTCAAATACCACAGATATATTTGGTAAAGATGTATGTATTAATAAGTGGGAATGGGATATTAATGCATAATTAGGCCATAAATAAAGAATGGATTTCATAGTTTTGAATGATACTTAGATATACATAAAAATGGCTTTAAATGCATAGGAATACATTTTCTATACCTTCTGAGTGCAGAGATTAAGGGCACACTTGATGTCCTCAGTATTGTTCACATATTTTAGGTTTTCATTGGTATATCCTATACTCACACTTAGTATATCTAATAAAAATAACTTTTCTTTTAGAAAAAACATCTTTTGGACATTTCTCATTACACTAAAATAACTCTAGCATCTTACTGAGAGCTGCATGTGCCAGTATTATGTGTTTGGAAAAGAAAAGACTCTGAAATGTATAATGTATGGAAAAGTTCATGAAGTTCCTTTTAAAGAAAAGAGGTGGCAGTTCAGTTGGGAAAAAAATAATACCGATTTTTGTTTATGTTTATGAGAGTAATTTTTTATTCTTCTAAATCATTTTATACCATTTGACTAATAAACATTAAACATACATCTACATTCTGAATAATTCACTCAGAGATAAATGCAATGTTTCCTACTTTGAAATTATATTCCTTTTTGTCTTTATGTATGAAATTGAGAATTTAAACATTTTAAAGAAAATAATTTTAAAATATTTTTATTACCACACAGAAAATTTTCATTTAAAATGAAGTAACACACAACAGGAATTTGAGATTAGAACTTGTAAAAGTCAAACAATAATTCCAAGACTCTAAACACTAAGAAACATCAATTACTTGAACTTTTAGAGATGCCTACTGGACTAAATTACTGTCTTTGGAAACAGCTATTAGCAGTTTACAAAATTAAAATGTGTATAATGCCAAGTTGTATAAAAAACAAATATAATTAATACAGTCACTTAAAGAAAAAGGTAAGAGATAAATAGGATATGAGTCAGAGAATAAATGACTTATATATAGAGAATGAATGCTTCTTAAATATTGGCAAAGATGAGCTAATATGTAACTCCTACATATTTATTATCAAGTACTGCCAAGTAGCACATGATAGAGCTGTCTCTCATTCAAAAGTTTGTGAGGGTAGACAGTCACCACTATTAGTATTAAATTCCGGTAACAAAGAATGTAAACTTGCCATTTCCAGTACATAAAATCCTTCTTTCTTCTAAAAGCAGAGTAAAGAAATGGACTTTGAAAACAAAGGCCAGTTGTTAAACATTTATGTAAGTAAAGTATGGAGACAGAGACATATATGAAATGTTAAGTGGACAGGATTTGTATTTCCATTTTCAGTGCATTTAAAAAAATGCATGTGTAACAATACATGCAGATTATTTGAGAGAGTAACTGAATGTCTAAGAGAAAAATATGTGCAGCTAGGTTTGCCACAAAAAAGTAGTTCCCTTACAAAGCACCGAGACCTTCACATTAATGGAATGTCCATCAACTGACTGTACTCTGAGGACATATACTTGTACCCACTTGGGATAACATTCATTGAAATAGAATGGATATTTTTAAATAAAAGACATCACCTGCTATAGTCCTCTGGAAACTGCAGAGAAGAAAGCTATATGAAATAGAACTAGGTAGAGAGTCCCTCTTTCATTCAGATTCTATCTTGCAAGCTAGAGGATAACTGGTAGGAAAAAATCCCAGAAAACTGTCTAGACTAATTAGAAGTAAAAAAATAGCACTTTATCTTTTTACAAAAAATTGCAGAGTTTTATTCAGGGGCCTGTTGATAGAACAGGGTAAATGTGTTTAAGCATCACTCTAATCAACATTCTTTTGACCTTCAATGAAATAATCATGTTGATATTTACATAGAATATACAAAGGCACTTACTCTACATTAAAAATGTATTTCATATAATTTGGGTCCTCTGAACTCTGTGTTGTCCACAGCATGAAGCCACATGTCACCCAGTCTCCATTATCATCTTCATTGTTCTTCATTCTCCAAAAGCACCTGGGATGAATTAAATTTACCATCTGAAGTTGAAAGTTCAGGAGCAAGAAGAGCAAAATCAATCTGAACATTTTTCTGCTCTCAGCCTCAGCAGTTTGGATTGTTACTTGC